>JAGDQP010064641.1:0-11541 GCA_022664845.1 Lepisma saccharinum | reverse complement strand
ACAAGTTACATGTTAATGAGCAAGTCAGAGGTGTGATTAATAAAGTGTAGTGTAAACTAGAACTTTTGCACTGGATCTTACGTAATTTCAGAAATTGAAAAACTTTGATTAAGTTGCATAAGAATTTATTAAGATCTGTTTTGGAATATGGATTAAAATATAGAATCACCGAAGAGGTGAAACAACAACACAAATTGAAGCCAGTCAGAGAAGATGTTTTGCAATGTTAAATAGAAAGGAGATTGATATTATTGAAGGAATTTCAGGAACAATAATGTAAAAACCAGCCTTTTATAGTCACTCTGTGAAGAAGCAGAATAATACAGTACGTCCTCTATAAAAATCTTATTGCCTGCACGATGTGAAAATATCAGGAATGGGAATTAGGGATATTATACACGACTGTTTAGATAGTTGAGACAATTTGTTTCAAAACAAGTAAGGAAACTGGAGGTAATGTTCAGCTGCATTTGACAGTACTTTGAGTTTAGTATCAATGTTGAGTATTGTATCTCAACTAAATTTGAGCGATAAACTGTGTAAGATGTATCAAGTCACTAAGAGTATAACTATTTTAACTTAAACATAATATTTTTCATGTAACTGACGTATTCAATTTATGAGGGCTTCTGCTATTATCATAATTGTTCGAAACTTCTTTCAACGTCGTCATATTTGGTGACTGGTGTGAAGTATTGGGTTATAAGGAGAGATCAGAGGTCCACAAAATTACCATTATTATTAAATTTTTATATTTACATTTTCATAAGCGCTAGTAAAGAAAAGTAGAGCAAGAATAGATTCACTTAGCGTTCCATCTTAACAGAATCAAAATGTATATATATTGCAAACTAAATAATATCCGGTTTGGCGAACCCAAAATATCGTTTTCAACCTTCTAATATTACATGACTGTACAATAACGACTAATAAGGCTACTAAACCACTTATTTAAGTGGTTGTTCCACTTACAAATAAAGTATGTATTTAAAAATCTCTCTCCACCTAATCTTTTGCAATAGACGATGAAACGATTACAATGTCCGGAGGTTCAACAAATAATTTCAAAATGAATTACAAGTACCTCAGCCAACTGATAAATTTCTTGTTGGCCTATAACGACGCTCATGAAATCTAATTATACATTCTGTGAGCGTGATCCAATTTAATTGCTTCCTGCAGAAAACAAGAACGCAATTAACACGTTTATGAATATGACTTGTTGTTAGGTCTGCAAATTGGTGAATAGTTGCCTGTTATAAATGAAACGAGAGCATTGCAGTCTTAAGAATTGTCTCCCATTTTGTTCGTAAAGTAGGACAGTCTCGGGAAATCTGCACAGATGCATATGTAAGAATAATATGCACAGACCACTATTGACATAACGTCTCGCTTTTCATGCTTGAAGGCGATTCACCATTGTTTCCTTATAGTGGAAAATTCTCGAAAGCGAGGTTAGTCATCTCCATTACACCTCATTCTTGTGCTTTCTTTTTTATTTACACGTATAGTTCTTAACACTAGAAGATAATTTATGCATGGATAAACTAATGAAAATTACCTGCACAACACTATCCCAGATAGCACGGAAGTTTATGTTAAGTTTGTACTAGCATTGATTTTTCCCTACCGTGGTAAATGTGACGCATCAAGTGTGTTGCAAAGTTGTGACAAAATTGTTGAAGACAAACCTGTCTCATTAAACTGGTAGCAAGGATAATAGTACATAAAAAATAATTTAAGAAAAAGTCCTAGTAATCTAGGTGGAAATTTAGGCTCGTTAGGAGCTCTGGTCTGCCGAAAGCATAAGGAAATTAGCTGTAGACTTTCATATTTCCAGAACCATTAATAATAGAGCGTACTCGGCGTGATACCGTCAAAGACTTGAGACCTACGCTTTGCAAAATTGTGCAATGGATTTCCTCAATAAAGTAGAAGATTCATTTTCTTTTTTTTTTTAAGGTCTACCTTCTATCCCTGTCTCATAGCTATCTTAGATACATTTCAGATCGGGTATTTAGGAAATATCTTGGTATCTTCTACTTCCTTAGGTAAATCACCTGTCCAACTTTTGCACACTTTTGAAATATGTGATTTGTTAAATACCAGAACAGATTTAAATAGGGTTTCCTATTCGTGCCGGAAATCCGGGACCGTACCGGAATCGAGATCTGAGTCCCAGTGTCCCGAAAATAGTTCTCGGTACGTATAAATGTCCCGGTTTGCATCGAAGAATAGAGGAAAGGAAAAGTTATCGTTTCCTTTCTTTTCACACGATTATATTCACTTTCATTTATGAGTATAGCAGCTCAGAAAATTTAAAAGAAATGCATACATAGAACAAAGATTTAATTCAAGTTTACGATTAAACTACTTTAAATTGAATGAAACATCTATTTCATTGGGCCAGAGACAAAGCGTTTTGTTGCTCAATGGTTATTGCTGTCGGTATTACCCTTTATTTCCATCTACCTCCTGTTTCAGAGATATTTGAACCGCCGGTTGAATTTCTTGGTAATTTTCCGCTGATCTTAACAACCCTAAGAAAAAGTATGCTTTGTTTAATAAAATAAAAACTTATGAGGTGGATTTTTTTGGAATTATTGATTTTTTTAAACTTTTCCTTCCTTTTAAGCAACAATGGGCACATGCTTTTGTTGCCACTTCGACCAGGGAATATTTTAACTAGTTTAAAAGTAGTATTACTGTCACTGTGATTACTTAGGTGCAGTCGAATGTTGGACATAAAATTGACATAGTTTTTAACACAAGGAAGTAAATTAAAGTGTTTAACTTTTTTTATTTTGCACATTTCAAAGAGTTTGGTAAATTGATAGCGTCCCGGATTTTCACTGTTGAAATTTAGCAACCGTAGGTTTGAAATACTTTAGCGTACCATGACGCCTGAATTCTTCTGTTAGTGGTATTGAAAATATAAAGCTCTAGAGCTCATTTTCCCACGCTTTTGGAAGTCTGTATCGCTGAAATGAAGCATTTATCATTTTTAATTTTCATGTCAGGAATCCCGTGAAATAGTTTTGTCTGTGTTATTTTGCAACACCCTGTATATAACAAAAGGGAAGTCGTAACTTCAAATTTTACACGAGAAGATGAAACAAAATGCTCCTGCACAAATTTGTTTCCAGCAGAGTGGTCCTCGAAATGATAATAAAAAAAAAAATATGGAACAATATGCAAGGGAAATATCTTATCAGTTACAACTAAAACGAAATCGCGTAAGTGAAAAATACTTGTCTTACGAGAAATTTAGTTTGATAGAAAATCATTATAACCATGTTGGCATAATTTTGTAACTTCTTTCTGGATTTCGGTCACATCGCCTCTTCGGGTGAAGTCTGTTGCTCAGCGGAGGTCAAATTTAATTCATTGTTGAGCTTTTTTCTCAGTAGGAAATAATTGAACTTCTAGTGTCTAGTCCATTAGCAGATATGAAAAACAAGACACGAAGAGTAAGCTACTCATATACGTAAGTGATTTTGAATGTCTGTTAGAATCAGAGCTTAATTTCTGGCGAAGCTAAAGGGCGCAGGGGTGAATTTCGGCCCTATACTGACCTAGCCGGGGTAGGTCAAAAGTTTCCAAACGCATAGCGGATCAAAGCATAATAATAATAATAATAATAATAATTATTATTATTATTATCATCTTGTAATGACCCAAAAATGTACCCCTTCGGAGCAGTACCGAAATCCACCCCTATATATATATATTCGATTCCCGGTGGGGGCTCAAAAATGTCGGTGTTGACCCAGCATCGTGAGGACAAGTGGGGAGCTGCTGTGAATAAAAGACAGTGGAAATCACAGTGAGAGCTTCGGCTCTCCTCTCCCAACCCGACTGGTCAGCGAAGGGAGCAGTAGACCAACTCCTCCCTTCGGGGAGAGGCCTCATCCACTAGTGGATTGAATATGGCTGTGATTTATTATATACGGTATTAGCCGACGGGCATTCTACTTGAGATCGTTGTTTGGAGTAGTGTTGTGAGAAAGTTTTCTTGTGTGTTGTGTTTGAAAGGACTAAAACAAAAAAATCGTCATATTATTTTTGATACGTTCACGGGAATTGTAGAAGTAAAAAAAAAATATCATTATGCAAGGATCAATGTACTGCAAATATAGCATATTTCGGAATGCCGATCAGTGAACATGACAAACGCTGGACTCCGCATGTGTGTTGTGGCAGTCGCAGGTCTACGTTAGAAGATTGATGGCGGAACCAAAAAGTAATTGTCGTTTGTATTTCCTTAAAGTTTAAGAGAACTATTAATTATGATTAATTGCCACCACCATACGAACGTAAAATGCATAAAAGTTAGAATGCTACAGTTTACCATCGCCCATTGCACAAGTATCACACAGTGACGAAGTCTGGGTTTCCATCCGCCAGAGTTTTCATCAACGGATAAAGTATTGGAGGAAACATCTTATCATTATTTAAGTTTTGTGATGAAATTGCGGCTAAGGAACCATATTTGACTAAAATTGAGTAATCTGAACATAGATCTTGATGTTCCTAAATCAAAAACAGAAGTTCCTGTTTCGTGAATGAAAGGATGGTACCTTCTTCTTCCATCACATCAAATATTTAAATATAGAAGCAGACGTGAATTCTATGCAACGTTCTTCAGAATTGAGACAGGTATAACTTTCTCGGCTTCCAATATCGTTCAGAAGAGTGGCTTGATTTACTAGTTAGTTCAGCGCTAAACGTGAAGGTCATTTTTCTAGACAATTATGATGTGCATCCTCCTGCTCCGGTTGCCTTTATTTCACATGTAAGTCAATTATTAAATTTTCAAGACATTGTTGGAAAAGATTGAGTATGAACTCTATGGATGGGATTTTAAGACGATGGCTTTTCTTTTCAAATTACAGGATGCTGGATATATTCAATACTAAATATTCTTGGTTTCTTTGCTTTTCTGATAACAGAACTACAAATCAGCATTATACACGAGACATGTGGCCAGAGATGAAAGATACATTTTCTGGAATACACGACGGTACGACGAAGCTGTAGTTCAAAGGCAGAAAATTTTATTTTCTCCACTCAACATTAAATTGGAACTTGTGAATTTAAGAAAAAAACAAAAAAACAACACATATTCAGCTGCTCTTCATTCTAACACAAGAATGTTTCGTTAGTTATCTGATGCAAAAAACACAGGTGGTGCTATTACCGACGCGGATCCAAAGGGGGGGGGGGGGCTATAACCCCCCTTGATGTTCAGGTATATGCTGGATAAAATGACCTTCAAACCTACTTTACACTGGATAAAGTGACAAAACTATGGTTTTAGCCCCTCCCTTGATCATATCCTCGATCCGCGCCTGGTGGTGTATTTACTGGACCACAGCTGCGTGTGATGTTTCAGTCGGAGGAACTTAAAAAAAAATGTCGTCTCTTGAGAACAATCCTTGAAAAGCTGTTAGGGCGATGGTGAAAGGATTTCGTGGTAAACATAGGAGTGAAAATTACAACAAATTAGTAGATTTTTGATCCATCATTATAAACTTTCGGGCTGTCGAATGTCGTTGAAATTATTCTTATTACTTTTATGTCCAGAACTTTCCGTTTAAATTTAGCAACTGTAAGAGAGGAACACGACGCACGCTTCAGCAAGATATCCAAACAATGGAGACAAGATACTAAGGACGCTGGGATACTGCAATGATGAAAGATTACACTTGGACATTAGTTCGAGATGATGCATCGACGTCAGATAAGAGAAACAACACCCATGTTCACTTTCAAATTGTGATGGCCAATTCAATGTAAATATAACATTTAATGTAAACATCTGTAAATTTGTATTCCTTTATCACTGAGTAAATACCCATATATTGATATTTTCATATATGCTGTAGAAATGGTCTTCCCCTCTAAAGTTGAAGACAGTCGATAGTTGATTTTTGAAGTTTCAAGAAACTTCTATCAGTATTTCTGAGCACAGTGAAGATTGGTGTGTTAGTTGGTATATTTTTGAAGCAAGAGCTTTGCAACATAACATTCAGTGTGTATCACACCTCGAAATTTATGCCGTGGTCGAGCGGCAGTAAGACTCAGTTCCTTGAGTAAGACAGTGTGAGCTTTTCAGATATGACTTCTTGAGTGTTATTCTGTTTGGGTGATCTATAACGACTTTAGTAGACGGAAATATATTTCCTACTATTCGGTCCTCTCTTCAAACGTCATATTTTATTTATCTCTGGGATAGAACTGTAGGAGAAAAGATGCTAAAAGGCTTTTGAAAGTATTGCAATTTAATAGTAATAATTTTTATAAAAATTCTCGCACAAGAGAAATATCGACATTTCGGCAATCGAATATTGTATTCATAATTAGTATCAGCAAATGAAATAAGACACTAAAAAATTAAGTTAAACATGAAGTCGCCTAAAGTTTGTAGCTCAGTGTTATCAGCTTTTGTCCCAACCACATCATCTGAGCGCAGACTTCAAAGAGAACAACACACTCATAAATAAATGATTCTTAAGATATTTAATAATTAAATATTAGGAGGAAGATTAATTATACCCATAATAATTTAGTAAATAATACAGCTCAGATGCGATCAACGTAGCAGGAGATGACACAAATGCCTTTTTCACTCACGATATAAATTATATGTTCGCTCATACAATTTATTTGATCTTTATATAAATTATGTTGCACCGCCGGTAAATCTCTCGAGAAAATAAAGAAAACATAACGCCAGAAGTAAGCTTACTCACACACACACATACAGAATCTGTAGGAATATAGAGGAGTAATTACAATGATGACACCTAGCGCTACCATCTCACCTGGGGGAAAGAATTCGTAGCCATAAAATGCTAGAAATTGAGTCTAAGATTCTACAACATACGCCTTCACCAGTTGGTCGAATTTGGAACTACGAGGTAACTCGTAGCTTGACATACAACACACATTAGTATAAATATCCTAGGCAGTCTTTAAACTGTACGTTTCCTAGACAGATTTCCTTCGACTTGTAAATATCTTCACTCTCTGCCTCTATCCATTTTGATCCCCCACCTGAGTAGAAGGAACTCACATTGTTGTCATTTTGATTAGGTGTGAAGCGTGAAAATAAGGTTACCAGATGACGGGAGTTAAGAGAATTGAAGACGACGAACGGAAAAATTAAAAGATAACAAAGGTAGCATAATTTCTTTTATAAACGCAACATTACCGGAGGTTTGAGTTGAGGTTATCTTACAACGACGAGCAAATGTACATTTAGGGAAGTCGTTGATAATCAACATGAGAACAGAACCAAAAGGGTTGAAGATAATCCAGGATAATCCAAGTGACGATGACTTTTAAATAGGGAGAGCTAAGGAAGAATATGTTATTTCGTTAATGCAGTGTATCACACAAACGGAATACCTTTTGATGAGTAAACAAATATACAAACAAACATATTTAAATGGCACGGCACCCGAGGAATAGAAAAAGCGCTAATCCGAAAGCAGGAAAAGAGATAGAAATGGATTAGAGAAATTTATTTATTTATTTTAGAACACAACAGGAGAACCTAATTACAGTGTTGCATATTTTAAATTATTGTCACCACTACGAGTACAATCAGCATACAGATTTTTTTTTTAAACAAAGTTATGAGTTTGTTTAAGTTTCATGTTATGAAAGTCAATTTATTTAGCTTTTTCACTTATGTTATCATAGGTTGCGCTCATTCTCCAAGTTGGTGACTTTTGCATAATATTTGTTAGCGGTTTTTGATAATAAAAGAATCCTGAATTTTCTGTTCTGGTTTTGGTTGATGGGAGTTGATGGGGGTTGATGGGGGTTATGGGAGGTTTGGTATCTGAAAGTTTGAGATCAGATTGATGCAGTCTATTCTATTTGTCAACACTTTATAAAGAAAAATCATTTCATATATATTTGCTATCAGTTCACGGATAAATGCCTGTTTCTTTCAGGAATCTTAGGAAGTTTGCTTCATTTTTTCCAGCTTGTCTGAGCTATATGCAGTACTTAGATTCCAGATAATGGTAGGGTATTTTTGATCTTACATATGTTTGAAATAGACGCATGAAAGTTTCTGTCTTCCTGAAATCCTTTCTCATTCTTATTATTAATCCCAGATTTCTATACGCTTCATTAACAACTTTGTCTACATGAACATCAAAAAGCAATTTTGAATCAAGTATTATATCTAGATCCTTTATAGTTTTTGGGTACGGGAGAGGTGTGTTATTAATATTATATTTTAAATGCACGGCTGTCTGACATCTTGTAAATGACATTACATTACATTTGTTGACGTTAATTTCAAGTGAATTATTGTTACACCATTTGACTATTTCGTTTATGTCAAGTTGTAGATTTTCACAATCATTCAACGAGTTAATAGTAAAGTACATTTTTAGGTGGTCAGCAAATAAAAGTTTATTAGGTGTTTTGGTACATGTAGGGAGATCATTAATAAACAATAAAAATAACAGAGTTCCTAAGTTCGACCCTTGAGGCACTCCCGAAGATACACGATATTCCTGGGATATTTCACCTCTGAAAACAACGTATTGTTTACGATCAATTAAATAAGACTCAAATAACTTAACCAGACCTGAGGAAAGTGGAACTGCCTAAGTTTTTCCATGAGAGTACTGTGATTTACTGTATCAAATGCCTTAGCGAAGTCAGTGTATATTACGTCCACTTGCTGGCCCTGGTCTAAGGTTGATGTTATGTAATTAGTAATGAGGCGCAGGTTCGTTTCAGTTGAAGGTCTAACATGAAAACGAAATTTTTTTTGGTATAATACTAATTCAAGTACTTTGGCAAATGTGCATAATATGGCAATTGGCCTAAGATTTTTTAATTCAGATTTACTATTACCTTTAGGTATGGGACAAATTTTCGTTGTTTTCCATTTATCCGGAAACACATTACAGGTGATTATTAGATTAAAAATGATATAAAGGGGTGTCAAAAAGGGTTCTTCGCAGCCCTTTACTATATATTGCGGAATGTCGTCAGGGCCTGTACTTCCTTTTTATTTTAACTTTTTTATTGCACGTTGTATTTCTCGCATTTCAATATGTGAGACTTTGAGTTGATCTAATTTATCGCTCAGTTTAAGCGTCTCAGTTTGCTTGTAATTTCCCTGTGTATGTTCTTTCTTATAGACACTTTGAAAATATTCAGCAAGGGAATTCACAATCTCGTTGTCGGTTCTTAATTTTCGGCCATTATATGTTACTGTATTACAATTTAAATGACGAGTCTTCTGTTTCATGAAATCCCAAAATTAAGCTGGATTGGTCTCAATTGCAGATTCAGACAAGTTTATATATTATATAATTATTATTATTATGCAGCCTTGATTTCTTGCTTTACCTCCGCTCTTAATTTACAAAATTCTTGATAATGATAATGAGAATTACCTCCATTAGCTTTGTACTTTTTATGGTGATACGCCTTCAAGTTCCGATTTGAGTGTTTTTTTTTTAGATTATATGGATTAGATGGGAAAATGAAGAAACAAAAATACTTATTTTCACAAATGCACACACACACACACAAACAACCCCCCACCCCTACACACATACAAACACCCATACACATCATTCCCTGACACACCGGCTTTTCCCTCATTCTTGATCCTTCCACTTTAACCAATTACACTCAAATAGCCATTCTTCATTAGTCATAGGTCCAGAAGTGACATTCAAGCAGGATTGCCAGACGTCCCGATTGTCTGGGACAGTCCCGGTTTTCAATGAAAGAATTAACTGTTTTCGGGACGCCTGTTTTTCTCGGTTTTTGTTTATTGTGACTGTGAATTAGTCTTAGTGTTCCTGAGCCTAATGCTAACTAGGGATGGCCAGATCCGGGATCCGGATCCTAAAGGCTCCGGATACCTGAAACACGGATCCGAAGATCCGAAACTCGCATCCGAAATCCGGATCTTTGGGGTTACGGATATCCGGCTCAATGGATTCGTGTGGTTTCGGTCACAGATTCAAAGACTTAGTATTTGGACTTCGTTATTATGATACCGAGCCGCCATAGCTCAGTTGTAGAACGTTGCGTATCATTTGAGAGGTTCGATCCCAGCGACCGACCACCCTGACTGACGTTTTTCCAGGGTTTTCCTCAGTCACATCAGACAAATACCAGATGGCACCTTCAACATAGGCCCTGGACGAAATCTTCCCGAATCCTTTCCCCTCCCAATCCTGGCCTGAGCTTTATATGCCTAAAGGCCATAAATACAATTGAATTCTTTATTATGATGTATCTGAAACTGCGATGCCGGAATGGTGAATTATGAAAGGCCCTGACCAATACCTTCCCCATCATCTGCCTACCTCATCCCGACCTGACCCGAAAATGACAAAAGGCCATAAATATAGCCAATTTAATTCAATGTATCTGAAACTCGAAAAATATGTTTTATAGAGATAGTTGTGTATTTGATTGTTATTGTTTCTTGCCCAAAGTTAGTTCATAGGAACAGTTTTTTAACGGCCTTATGTTTTCTAAAATACATGCTTTATTTCTCAAAAGCAAATTAATCTGGGAAAGGCGTTTCATATTTCTTTTACATTCCTTATGCTTAAAAGGGAAGGGGTAGGATATATTTGGTTCTTTCCTTTTAACAACGCAAGGTTTTTTGCGTAGTTACTGAATACCACGTCACAGGGCAAAGGCTAGTCACGGTTGGTGATGGAGGAGGCTGGGGTTTGAAGAGACAAGAAGGTGCTGTCGATTATTTGCTTTCCTTTTGTCACTCAATTATGTGTATTAGTGACAGAATATTATGTGACTGGTTTCAATAACACTACTTTTGCAATCCATGTATAATCCAGCAATTTCCTTTCTCTTTCTATGATCCTGCTTTCCCTCTCTTCCCTCACAACACTCCAAAATGAAAAGTAAAAGAAACAAAAATAAGACATTGTTCGGCAGCCGAAAATATTCCCCGAAAATACTTACGAATTAGGAAAGACTATGATGATGTGTTCATGCTCCAGATATGCAAGATCCGGATTCACGAATATCCGGATCCGGATCCGTTGGGCCATCCCTAATGCTAATATGCAAATTGTATTTTCCATCATGAATGTGCAATGGACAGAGGCCTTACGTGTCAACAATTGAAGGAATTATTAAATGTATTTCAAATGAGCTATTTGAATACGCGTATATTCAGAGTATATAAATATGTATGTAGGATGTGTCGGATATTTGAGGACATAAGATGTGCGCTCCATAGCTCTTTTGCAACTGTAATGTATGTATGTTTTCGTTCAAACTGCATCATGACCGAATACATCAGATGGAAAGATACTGTCTGGTTGTTGCCATCTGCGCAGAACACGGTGGTGGTGTGACGTTTCGGAAAGTTTCTAGATTGTTTGTACACGAAGTACGAAACGAGTTGGAAGGTTCCAGGGGGAATGCGACTTCTGTATCGAAATGAAAACGGCATGCTCAACCTTCAGACGCTATCAGAACACCCGAGTTTATACAGCACATGCAAATCAT
>JAGDQP010064639.1:0-11541 GCA_022664845.1 Lepisma saccharinum | reverse complement strand
AATGAACTATATTTCGGTTCGAATTTTCAGGAACCGCATCAGAGCTTCTTGCAACGAAAAGCAAATACGTCTTCAGATATGTGAAGGTTGTACATGCATCTAGAGATGAGGATCTTCACCCTAATACAGCCTCCGTTGTCTAGTGTCTACTGCCGCCGACTTTAGGTCACCAGTGTCGAGGAAGATACGTCTGGAGACTGTTTCTGCCACACTTACTTAGGTTTTCTACAGTTTCTCTCAGTTTAATCTGGTGAATGCTGGCAGGAGTATCTAAACAAAGGCCTTATCCGCTACCTTCCTCTTTCCTGCTTCCGGAGGAGTGATTGCCCAAAGACATCATCGCTCAAATATGAAGCAACATTAAGCCATAACTGCCTCGCTGATCCATTAATGTATTATTAGTAGTAGTAGCTCGGATGTTTGCTCTTAGTACCTAGTTGAAAATAAAGGCGTACCTTTTAGGAAAAATTATATCAAAATTCACAAATATTATAATGCCTAAAATACCTGCACTGTATTTCAGCGTTATTGTCTATTTTACGCAAACAAAAAGTTACCTTCTGTCATGAATGAAACAAAGAGGACCATATTTTTACATTAAAAATTCGTTTCAGTATGTTCTATGGTGGTTCTAAGGTGCCATCCCGGCATTTGCCTGATGTGACTGAGGAAAACCCTGGAAAAACATCAGTCAGGATGGTCGGCCGCTGAAATCGAATCCAGGTCCTCCCGAATGCTACACCACTGAGCTACGGAGGCTCGGTCTCTTTCGTCGTATATTTTGAAATTTAGAGCAAGTCCGTTCGGTGATATTTCCCACTTCAAAATTCAGATTTTTAAAAAAATATAGTATAATTTTAGGCAAAATTATATGCATTATACCTACATTTTATACTTACAAATTCCTTGAATCCCCACGGAAGCGCTGAACTCTCCAAAATCAAGTATATATCGATTAAAAAATATATTTAATACATGCTGTGTTTACACACATATACAGTACATCTATCGTGTGTTATAAAATTCCAGCGTGTACGTTAGGAAGAAGGGCATATCTCAGTACACCGTGATAACAGAAACCTAGTCTAACGTTTTGAACAGGAGACTATAAATATGTGATTCAGTTTATTTCAGAGTGTAGTGGATATTTTGTAGAATATTTCTCCATAAATTTAATAGTCACTTTCTTGTAGTGAGTTTATTTCAGTGCGCTTTAGAGTTATAAAGATTTGTATTTACAAAAAGATGGGTTACATTGTTAAAAATGTATAATTCTTATATTTTAAGAGCCTGATTTTTTAATGCTTGCTTTGAAATTTTAATATAAGGCTTAATTTATAGAACCTAAAACTTCGAGATCTAATTACAAGTTAAATAAGAATATTCAACGCTTGTAAAAAGTTTCTATGTGTACAAGTTTTTTTTGTCAACATTCAACTAACAAGCTCGTGTAAATATCTTGTAATGGCAAGAAATAAATTTATGTTTGAATGTTCGCGTATATTCGGCAGCAGTACAACGAGTATATTTTATTTCCCTTGAGAGGCCAATTTAGAGCTCATTTTGTGGGGACCAAAACAACCACTAACACTGACAGTAATCAAAGATAATTAAACATCGTAATCAAAATAACCTTTTCAAATTCTGTCAGCCATCACCATGGTTAAAAGCCGTTTTGCAATGCAATTTATGTTAATTTTAAGCACATTGCTCGTCCATATTCAGAACTCGTCTATAAAATCTGAGGTCTCTGTACCAGATATGAAGAAGAATGATTTTCTTTCTCGGTCAATTCGAACAGAGAATATAGAAATATTGTACTAAACTCTCTCGGCTCGGTGAATTGGGATGATAAACATTAAGTACATGAAAGTTGTTTGATATATAAATAAATAACTCACAGCCATATTCAATCCACTACTGGATGAGGCCCTTCCCCGGAGGGAGGAGATTGGTCTACTGCTCCCACGCTGACCATACGGGTTGGGAGAAGAGAGCCTAAACTCTCACTGTGATCGCTTATTCATAGCAGCTCCCCAATTGCATTACGATGTTAGGTGGGCACCGTTCCAGACCCACGCGCCTTAGAAAAAATCTTTGACAGCGTCGGGAATCGAACCAGGGACCCCTCATTCCGTAGTCAGCAACGTCAGGCGAACGGAGATGGTCTGTTTGATTGAAAGTACAGATGATTGAAATGAAATACAGCGGGTTTATAAAAGTAGTGAAGAATCTCTTGGCGCACACAGAAAGAACAGTTTGGTAATGAAAACCAACTATTTAATTGATATACAGCGGACCAAATGTTTTGGTAATCACCACTGAAAAAAATAGTCACGATCACCTAAAATTAGTCAAAGCGCCGGTCATGTGAACACTGCGGAAAAAAGTATCCAATGTTCTGGTCAAGATTTGAATCCGGGTCGCCCGATTCGTAGTCAGACACGCTATCTCGTAAGCCACAGCGACTCGTATACCTTTTGGGTAGTAAATTTAATTATAACTTTATTTCATTATTTTCTGCCCATTTCTTCACTTCATTAACAAATTGTATGTTTGTAAATGATTTTTATAGTCTGTCATCTGTTGTTATTACCGCAGACTATTATGATGAATAGGATAGTAAATTATATTGTTATCCACGATCTGGTATATGATTCTGGAACAAAGACAGTAGAGGTAACAGTGCAGAAATTATTTGTTTGAAAAGTGTAATGGTTCACATTACTAATAAAATGTTTCCCCTTACCAAATACTGGCTCCAAAGAATGGTTCTGGCTACACTGCTTGTTCAGTAAAGAAGCACACAAGGAAGAAACAGACTGACATATCGTAATAATCTGCGGTAACAACAACAGACTGATATATGACAGACTAAAAATAATTTACAAACATACAGTCTATTAATGAAGTTCAGAAGTGGGCAGAAAATCTCTATAGGCCGATTTAAACATGAAAGTGACTATGTTTCTGTTATCATCACGCAAAAATTGCTTGACCGATCGCAGTAATTTTTCGCACATGATCAGACATTGAACCGTCTCGTAAGTTATCATATTAGTTTGATTCTTAAATTGTTATTTTCAGACATATTTGTCCAGGCGTCAGGTAGTTTTGCCTCCGAAAAAGTGAGGAAGTTTTGCTTTTTCATGAACTTGTGCATTTTAGTGTCCTTGATAACATACTAAATTTGCACCGGCGTACCTTTGCCGCTCGAGCCGCCACATTGCCAAAATGCCAGGTAAAAGCAGTTTTTTTTTAATATCTCGATTCCAGTGCATCCTACGGTAAAAGTATCTATATAATCGAAAGAGGAGAAAATTTGCTACAAATAATGTCATATACATTTTTCTTGTAAACCTAATGGATTTCGCACAACAGTCGTGTGAACTTTAGCATATTTGTAAGTTAGTTAGCACAGTCGCTTGTACCGAGTTGAACGAGGTCGAAACTGTTGATATTACCCCAACTGCACTTTATTGTCCCCTGACTCTTTTTGTGTGTGTGTGTGTGTTTTCCGTTTCCTCCCTGCGTCTGAGTGGACTTGTCCTCTAGTTTTTTGGACGTGATAATTAAGAAAAGAGCAAGTGGACGACTGGAAACAGACGTCTACTACAAACCAACAACGAGACACGAGTCCTTGGAAGCCAGTTCGGCTCACCCAACTTCATTACAAAATTCACTGGTCAAAAGTCAAGGATTGAGATTGATTAGAATTGTAGACAACCATCAGAAGCTGAAAAAGAGACTGATAGAAATGGGAAGGAACTTTCAAAATAGAGGCTATAACAGAAATATGGTCAAATCTACACTAACGAAATTTCTCGGACAGTCTACTAGAAAAGAAACACGGAATAAAAAAAAGATGAAATAGAATAATTTTTCCTCTCACTTACCATCCTAACTATGAAAACAAAATTAAAAAAACTGGTTCAAAAGTTTTGTAACAATATCAAAAGTGAATATAGTAAAAAAGAGTGGTGGACCAGAATGACACAGGAAACACCGATGATAGCTTTCAGGAAACCTCACAATCTGAGACGCATGCTGACTAAGGCAACCTTCTCATAGGTCAAAAACTAGAAAAAAAGGAGACCCAAAGAATTAAAACTAATCCCCCTGTAATAAAACAAACACCGACAGAATGCTGGGTCGGTACCGAGAAAAACGGTCAGAAACACATGGCAGCATAGCTTCATACTAACCACAAAAATTAAAATTGCAGGACCCAACAAATGGGCCAAACAATAACAAAACCAGAAGATAGAACCCCTGGGGGAGGTCAACCTTAAACAGGTTAAAGAGGGTATATAGACGCTTCTAAAATAATAAAACCAATATTGGCACCACTGGTGACATTACAGATAAATAATAATAATAATAACCAAGACATAGAACGAACCCAGAACCTTCCAAATACTACCCAGGTTTGGGGGCCCTCTGAACGGAAAATTATATTGGAAACAATAGAACCTGAGACAGAGAACTGAATGAGCTCTATTAATAACAAATTAACCGATACATTATTAACAATAATATATATAAATACTTCAAACGATTTGGAAGAGAGAGTTCAATCTCATTTGGAACCCACATGACTACAGGGATCTTAAAACTGAGAGAGTACCACATCCACTTGAAAATGGGAAATAAACCTACTTTTCGGAACCCGGTACAGCCGGGGGACTGATACCTATAGAGTGGAAATAGCACTAGATAATTATTGTCTAAAAACTCACAGGATGGAAAAGAAAAGAGAGAAAAAGGAAGCAAAAATAAGAGAGGAAAGGGAGGAGGGTGAAACTACCCAAAAGAGAGACCCTACAATTTATGAATATTTAATAGCTAGTGCGTAAGGAAGGACCTCACATTAACCAAAGAACAAGATAGAATTATAATTGTAATAATGTAAAATAGATAATATAGTAATACTAGTTAATAAAATTAATGAAAATATTACTAAAATAGTTAGTAAAACTCATGAAAATATGGCTAAAAAGTGAAAAACTTCAATACATTACAAATATATTAGAGTTCAGTCGGCTGTTGTGCGAAAACCATTCGGTTTACAAGAAAAATGTATATGACAGAATCTGTAGCAAATTTTCTCCTCTTTCGATTATAAAATAGATAATTTTACCGTAGGATGCACTGAAATCGATATATTTTTTAAAAAAAACTGCTTTTAGCCGCCATTTTGGCAATATGGCGGCTCGAGCGGCAAAGGTACGGGGGGGCAGATGCAATTTTCTGTCGTGTAGGTAGGAACCAATACCTACACTCTGTTGCAGTAAAAATCTTCAACTGTTTGAAATTAGAAAAGGATGTGACTTTCAGAAATTCTGCCAGGATGTTCAGTTTAGAGGGTGTGATTTCAAAGTTAGGGGGGATATACCGTTAAAATTTTGTAGGATCTGTATGGATTTTTAGGAGTAAAACCTTCAACGTTGAGGTGTGTGTTTGACGATTTGGAGAAAAGACAACTCCATTGGAGAGAGCTGGTAGAATTAAGCTTGTGATACGGAAATAATTGCTTCATTTCCCGTCTCTTTCCAGGAAATATGTTGATTCTGTTTCACTGTAAACCTAGTTACATTCAAATGATATTCCTACAACCAACACATCCTACCTCGCCACTTTTCTTCAAAGCTGAAAATGGCTTTAGCTGATTGTACAGTGCTACCACCATACACATTTCTTTCACTTCTTCTTTTTTGTACCTTGCACTAAGAGACGGGCAAAAGCCAAAACTTTGTTTCGCTGGGAAGGGAGGTTTCTCTGTATACCATCCATTTGACAACAGTATTGATTTTAATACCTGCCGACGAGGCATCCAATAATCTCACGAAAACGAAGATCAGCTCTTAACTGGATTTTCTTCTGGCGGATGTAAACCCAAGTTGAAGTTGTAGGGATGTTTCTTTATTATTATTATTATTATTATTTTCTTCGCTTTTCTTTCCGTTTTTCGTCTTCTGTGGAAGACTTCTTCCATCCTGGATCCATAAAGAAAATAAGATAAGCAGGATGTTTTAACCTCGATATTTGGTACTTCCATATTTAAGATGAGTGGAAAGCAGAGAAGAACAAAAAAAAGTTTCCATTAACTTTACATCGATTTGTGCAACAGAATACCGTTCCTTCCAACTTCTTTCTTTTTGTCTTTTTCATTCCTTATTTTTTCTTTGATTTTCTTTTTGTTGTTTGTCTTCATCTCGTTATGTTCTTAAGTTACCGAAGGAGGTTTTCGATCCTATTCTTGGGGAAAAAATGGGAATATATTTCTTCTTCTCTTGATGTTACTTTGATGGAATTTCTTTCTTCTCTTTGTTTGTTTCTTTCTTTCTGTCTTTCTTACTCTGTGTGTTTGTATATGCGGTTCTTTTAGTAAAACTGAATCGATGACAAGAACAGAACGTGGGTACAAATGTCAAATTAGTCGTTTTTAGATAGCTCGTCTCCTGAGCAACATTATACAGGACTATGAAATGTATCCGTCCAAATATTATTCGAATTCGATTTCTGTCAAATAAACGAGTAATAAGAAATAAACGTACATCTAGAAAATGAACAAAAAATATATATAGATAATCGACCAAACGTTTATTCGAAAGCAAACGGATAATCGTAATCCGGATACTTACTTTCAGCATGTGTTAACTGAATATTAGTCGATGATTCGTTATCCTGATAATTAATTGTTCGGTTTTTCCGTGTTCCGAATAATTATCCGGATAAGGAATTATACGATTAATCTTAATTTGAATGATCGAATAATGAATTGTTCGATTTATCGGACATGAAATTATCCGGATACTGACAACACTATTATAGAGTCCAGTCATAACATACCTCTTTTTGTTAGGGTGTAAACTTACCACACGCTCACGACGAAATCACAGTCATATTTTCCTCAAAGGCAGTGGTGGTAAGCGGGTCATATGAATATGACCTGTCTGTCAACTTACAACAACTTTCATCTACGACAGTCTCTGGAAGTACTGATACATGAATCGCCCAAAACAGGTTTACTGATATAATACAAGCGAAAAGGCTGTGACTGATGTTAGGCTCAATTTCTTTTGCCAATTTCTACATGATACGACAAACGAAAGAGTGAGATAGCAAATTAGTCCACATCACTAAAAACATAACTTATCTCCACGTTAAACGATTGGTGACATTTTTTATTACACTGGACAACAAATTTTGACTGTTGTCCTGTTACGGAAACAAAATTACCGCAATTCCATGTATGCTTGTATGCTAAACACGAAAATAGCAATAACATTATCCGATATGGTTGAGTCTTTTTGTAACATGAAGAAGTAAGCATGAGCGTATAAGTACATTTTCCTAAAGAAAGTAATATTTGACTGAGCTTATCTCAATTTAAAACGTCTCCTTCTAGCTTGTCAGGCATAGTAGACATCGGGAGTATCCCGCACCACCAACCAGCAATAGTCATCTAGCATTTACTCTGGTATCGTCATTCACATGTCGAAATGGGATGGTAAAAAGGCTCGCAATGTTAATCAAAAACTGCACCACAGTTGTCCGGGAAAAGGTTTAAATGAGATTTTGTGTCTTTAATGGCATATTACATTCCATTTCATGATAAATCAATAACGTGTTATCCACCATTCCCTTATAGTTTGGAACCTTACAGTTCCCTAGTAAATTGAAGGCAATTCCTCTGCAAGAGTCCCAAGCCATATATTCTTTACTTCTAAGAAGTCTATGAAAATGATCGTCAGCAAACAGGTCAGGTCATAAAAAATTCTTCCTGAATTTTAGCTGTACTGAATCTTGAAAGTTTTAGCGTAAGGATCTGAACTCTGGTGCATCACGATCTAATCCTTTTACGAAGTTTTTGATCACTCCTAGTTTGATGTGTAGAGGAGATAGCAAACTTTCACTGGATGCAAGCAATGGATGCTACATTATATTCTTCGTTGCTAGTTCCAAAGTTTGTCGAAGAGGCCAGTCTTTGTTATTCTATTGTACAGTCTTCGCCAGGCTACCCTACTCACATATGAAAGAGTAAAGCTCCTGTTGTGGACTAAGAAATTTTTAAGTCATCATATTTATTTCTAATTACAACATAAAGTTAATTTTGTTTCTTCTAGTATAATAAATGGCTAGCCACGTATACACACAACACAAAAAAAAATGCATTTAACATCATAGAAAGAGAACAAGCAGTATTCACTCAGGAAATCCTTACATCCTACTACTCCAACAGTCAGTTACAAACAACAGCAACCGTGTTCGGTGATACTTCACCGCTTGTCTACAGGGTGATGCAGTGGTTTTGACGTAGACGCCCAAACATTTTTATAACATTAATGGCACAAGCATTGGTTCTATCTTTAAAACCAGACCACATTGGTCATTATGATTTTTCTATTTATAATTAGTAGAATGAAATTAGTACAAAATTGTTCCTTTTATACTCGTAATAATTTTGCTGTTGATTAGTGTCGTAGACTACATTTATTATACATTGGCGATACTTCTTGTTCAAAATAAAACACTACACAGCAAAAAATAGCTGTGTTGATTCAAGACTTTTGGTGTCCCAAGGTAACCACCGCTTTTTTGTGTTAACGAAACAAACGTATTGATCTCTCTGATTCATATTGATTCAGCCTGTAATGGTGATAGTATGACACTCTTCATTGTGTTCAATGACGATTGGCAATACATTCATTATGCTGAATTACCAAAATCAATATCGTGTGTTGCGCTCACTTAACACATAAAAGTGGTGGTCCGCCTGGAACACCGAAGATTGTTGAAGCAACGCCGCTATATTTTGCTGTGTAGGAGAGTAGAATTCTAATTATTCAGAAAGAAAAATGCACAAATTAAACATAAAATTACAGTTGTTGGTAAACTTTATTTAATATGAGCTAATTAGTAGCATGGACTTCGGCTCGTCAAGGTGATATGAGCACAGCTAAAATCGGGTCACCCTTCGCTGACCCGGACTGACCAGAACATAGGTGACCCGGTCTAATACTTAACCCGAATGACCTGATTGACCCGGTCTTGAAATTTTAAAGAACTAGTAATTTTCGGTGTCGCATTTATCGTGCTTTAGGCGTAACACCTCCGGTCCCGGTCACCCTGAAAGAAACACTGTTGAAACAAAAGGAAATAATTGAAAACTCAGGCTTGCCCTCCGGGTCACCGAGTCAGATCCGGTGCCAAGCATAGATCCGGTTCAAAACTTGACCTGATTGGTCCGGGAACCCGTTTCAGCTCTGGATATGAGAGCAATGCAATTTAAAATCCACAAACATCCCTGCCCCAGGAGGAATTCGAACCCGCAACCTCATGTATGTCGTCCCGATGCCTTAGCCCACGAGGATACCGAGGTTGGCTTGTTCATTAGTTGGAAGATCATGAATTGCCATATTAACTGAAGTAACCTTCCCGATCAGTGGTCAGTAAATGCTATTAAGACTCCAATCAGATATTTATATTTCAAAAGGACTCAAGAATGGTTGGTTCTCTTATAAATTTCACAATCTGTCGAAAGCAAATAGAATGAAACTAATTTCAAAGTTGATTTCAATGAACCGAGCTGCTGTAGTAGCTCTGTGGTAGAGTGTTAACGTAGCATTCGGGAGGCCCTGGGTTCCATTCCAGAGGCCGACTATCCCGACTGGGGGTTTTCCAGTGTTTTTCCTCAGTCGCACCAGCCAAATGCCGGGGTGGCACCTTCAACATAGACCCTGACCAACACCTTCCCGAGTCCTTTCCCGTCCCCTATCCCGGCCTGAGCGTTAGGTGCCTAAAGGCCATAAATAAAATTCAAATTCAAAATTGATTTCAACGACCATCTTTGGGTGGGACCGTTTTAAATCTTGTGACTGTAAAGCTGGTAGGTTATTTTTATTCGATTGTCTTTTCCCATTTAAAGAACACACGCTTGTGGTAATCTTATTGGTGTTTGATTCTTTCTCTCTCAATACCACTGCATTTTGGCTTTTCTAACATGATTTTGTTTTAAAATGAAGGAGGAAAGAGAAACCATTATTAAAAGCTTTGAATTCAGACATAGTTTCTCCATTTTCTTTCGAAATCATAGTTCGTAAATGTCAATAACCCTTTCAACTCTTAGAATATGGCTATCCATAGAGAACATACAAATAAAATTCTGAGGAAATACTTTGCTATAGGAAACAAAAAAAAACTTTGCGATGAATTGAATATCCTGGTGAGAACAAGAGAATCATGTTTGTGGCGCAAGGCTGGATTTAGTTTCTATGTTAACTGTAGGAGGGAAAAGATAAGGTAAAACCTTTTCGTTGTGCAACACTCATTTTCTTCGTTTCTATTAATGGAATTTGGCGATTTTCCCCTAACTTTTTTTTTGTAATCGAGAATGTGTTAAGTGTGTTATAGCTTTTATTCGTCAGTACAGCATACACTCATTCCACTTATTCTTGTAGTTCCGTTCAAGCATTATACTCAACAACATATCGTAGAGAACTGAAAGCTAAATTTTATTATATTTTGAAAATATTGAAAATCTTAACTTTGGTGGTTTTGAGATATTGTAGACACAATGTTTCCAAAGAACGCAGATATCACAACGCTCCCATCCTCTCAAAGTTTGCTAATCAGAAAAAAAAATATGCGCATGAAAGAAGAGAAACAAATGACAATTATATTTAATTAACAAAGCTGTAATAGTGGAATTTTAAAACGTGAAAAATATTAAAGATATAACATTATGCTTGCTCTCTGGGAGTTTTATACTTCCAATAGCTTTAAGACTATCAAAATTATTACTTCCATATAGGTCCAAGTATTTGGTTATAATTATGATTAGATTAAGAGCATATTTGTATGTACACACTAACCTATTTGTATGCATTGCTTGTGATTTGCTCTAGTAACCAATAAGAGAATTGCGTAGGGTATTTCTATTGGCTATTAGGCTCAATTGTAAGACGCGTATCTAGCGTGTACATGAAACGAAGAGCTTAACATTTCAATGCTTCGATGTACAGCGAGGATGTACAGAATGCAATAATTGCATTCAGCGCCATCTGTCGACGAACTGTAGGACTTTCTGACAGTTTTGATGAAAAGTTTATAAGCTCACAAATGTCGCTGCAATTGAAAGCTGCAGTAGTATAGTTATGACAGAAATTTGAATTTTATTTATGAACTTTAGGCATAATTACCACAAGAAATATTCAGTTTTTGGAATGTCAAAAAATCTTAATTCCGTATGTGATGTCTTCGGTTGTTTCCGTGTGACTCCTTCGTTAGTTTCCGTGAGTCAAGCCAGCTAAATGCTGACAATTTTTTTCTTGAAATAACGTTCAAAACCTTCTTAAGCGTTAGCAGTTAAGGACAAAACGAACTAAAGCTTGAGTTTGTCTAAAATAGTGGTTCTTAACAGGTGTGTCGTGGCAACCTACTGTGCCGTGAGATATACGTTGTGTACCTCGAAACTACTGGGACTATGATGTTGCTCATAAAAGCAATTCAAATAATTTCACTCAACATTTATTTTGA
>JAGDQP010064638.1:613-11541 GCA_022664845.1 Lepisma saccharinum | reverse complement strand
ATGCTTAAAATTTACCTTACATTTTAAGGAGTAACTAGCCGAGATCTGTATCCACAAAACCAATCTAGAACTCGTGACTACCTGGTAAAAATATAAAGCTATCCCCTGTGTAAATATGATGATGCGGATGTGGATATGACGGTCCATATATTCTTGACCTAAGTCACAAGGTGATGTGTTTCAGTCTCACAATCGATTGCCTTTAACTTCCAAGGTCCCCAAGAGTATTAAGGACACTCAGGTATTCAGTGCAACTCACAGCACCAGGTATGAGAACACTGTGAGAGAATTCCGCAGTCTTAGACGTGATTTAAAGCCGGGTTACCCGATTCGTGCTAAAATAACGTTTTAAAGAAAAGCTTGTTTCAACCAAATCCTCATTATACTATCAGTGTCAATTAGTGATTTTGAATCCATCTATGACGTCTTTTCGTTATACATATGTTCCCTTATTAATGAGCTCTTGAATAGGAATTTAGACAACATCAAAATTTGTTTCGTAAATTCTTAATGAAAATACATCATAGATGGATTCAAAATTATTGACAATAATAGTATAATATATGTATGTATTATCTTTAAAACACAAACTTTACAATTAATATGCTTTTTCAACACGTACCTGCTAGTCTGGAGTTTGAAATTCGTTTTACGGGTGAAGATCACGACAAAACCTTTTAAAATTTGAAGAAAATTTGATCTTTCACCAAGCCCTCCAAGGTGAAAGTAACACTGTACTGAATATTTTGAATTATATGAATGATGGATGTGTCTACTTAACCCTAGAGCACACGCGCTAAAATTTAGAACTTAAACACACGCGCTGGGTATTTTTTACCCCATTAGTTATAATTTTGTAACGTTAAGATTTCTGTATAGATTTTGGATGTTACACTGAAATTATTTTTAATTAACCTTTCATACAAGATCTGATCATTTTTTGTGGTTGAATTTTGATTTGGTACCCATTTTTGAAAGCAAAATATCTTTATCTTGTTTTTATATTATATTTTTTATATGTTGCCATAAAATATGTTAATATATATACATAAAATATTTTAGAAATAATTTCTAGTGCTTACATATGTTAAGAGGACGAATATATTGAACAATTCAGTGTGTTTTTTTCCATATGTTCATTTCAAAGTTTTTGCAGCAAAATAGCATTAAACAATGACTAGTTACAAATATACATATTTAAAAAAAACTCGAACTTTCTTTACTGCGTGAGTAGTATAAACGCTTTTTTTAACATCATATGGCATAACAATGGAAATCTGAAACGTTTTCGTACTATATTACACATTTACTGTTATTTCCCCAACGTCTCAAATAGAAAAACAAAGTGCTTAATTAATGAGGGGCACACACTTGACAGCAGACAACGCTGTGCTCTCTGCAGATCAACTTGTTACACTTGCAGCAAGATGAGTGTGTTTTCCTGTCTTTACGGGTTGGGCATACCTCACATCTTCCAGAAACTCTCTTCTCTTTCTTCTTTTTTGGTTCATCTTCAACACCAGCGATACGCTTGATTGATGTTTTCAGGTGAATGGGCAGGGAATGTAGAGATAATCTAGATGCAAAATGTGCCTTGCAAAGCTGCAACCCCAAATCCTTTAGAAAAACTCTTCTCTCTACTCGGTTTTCCACTCCAATATTGTTTTTGTAAATCACAAGGGCATTTATACTTGAAACGTTTAACATGCCAAAAACACCGTAAGTGGCCAACGCTTACATTTTCTTGACACAGTGTACGTTCCACAGAGTTTGTCAACAACATCAATACCGCCTTTGTGTAAATTATAATCAGTTATCATAACAGTTTTTTTCTCCACACCAGTGTCTGGATCAATTTTGTTGTCGTGGTGCATTGTTCACGCCACAATAACAACTCTTCCGGGCTTGGGTATATAAGAAGTGATGGTCATACCCTTGGAAAAGGCGAAGAGGCTTGAAAATTTCTCTCTTCCTCTTTTCTCTGTTAGTTCCTGGGGAAGCTCCCTTTTGTTGAGGCGAATCGTACCCGTTCAAGTTAGATTATGATCCTTTAGCAAATCCTTAGCCAGAGGAACACTCATAAACCAATTATCACAAAATATGTTGCGACCTGTACCACTGATAGGGGTTACTAGTCTTTTCACAACATCAGCTGCTGCATTAGATATACGATATGGTCCCTCGGGTTGCTATCCGGCATAAATTTCCATATTACAAGTGTAAAACCAGCGAGAGTCTGCCAGGCCAAATAATTTAATCCCATACTTAGGAGGTTTACTCTTGATATATTGCCGGAATGGACACTATCCGCGATATGGTTCTAGCTTTTCATCCACAGTGACATACTCTGAGGGGGAAAATCCATTTTGGAAGTTTTTTACAATTCGCTCAAAAATGTTTCTTTTTGGGGCCAGTTTATCCACTTTTTCCTCTCATCGCGTGTGTGAATCTGATGCACCTTAGCAAAAAATGGAACCTGTTTATTCCCATAGTTGCAGGAAACAACTCAATTCCACTACCGTTAGTATTCCACAGTTCTTTGGTGTTAAGATTATTTGATTTCATTACACCTGCGAAATACAGTAAGATTTCATAAGGCTTTTAATTCGTCACTATTTGTGAGATTTGCATAACGATCTCGCACGTACTGTCCACTAACAGAACTTATGTATATGTTAGTGCAGGTAACTATGTCGTCAATAATACTATCGTCTATCATAGAAAGCCACGCATCCAGGGGCGTGTTTGCCTGTTTAGCTGCCATTTTCACTGTTGGAAGATGTATGTTAACAATATTTCTGGCTCGTGTTCTAACATTTTGAGGTGGAGGATATTTAATCCACTTACTGCCATCTTTTGCTGTATACGTTGCAAGTCTTTGTGCAAGTGGCATATCATCTTGGTTTTCACTTTCACTATCACCTTCACACTCTTGTTCAGTATCTGTATTATGTTCACTTTCATTTAGGAGATCATTTTCTGTGTCACTAGAATCGCCAGGAATCAGTTCTTCATCACTCTCAACTGAATCAAAAAGGTTCCTTATCCTCTCTTCCTCCCGCGCAACACTGTCCATTTTGTCTGCTTCCTTACTGACCTAAATATAGTTTGCTAGAAAAATATCCACCTTCTATCACTAAAACTATATAACACACACGCTTTAAGAAAATATAGGTTGAGAATTTGTCCAAGAAAAAAATTGTACCCAAACACACGCCCCGGGTAAATTTTACCCACGACAATACTTTACGATCCGCCGACTACGACCGCTTAACGGAAACTGACTGACTGTTCGGTGAAAACAATCAAGAGTTGTCACCAGAAAGGTACCTAAAAGCACAGAGCGCTACAATTATTTTTCTTTTTCTCGCACAACAATGAAACGGACTTGGGTAAATTTTACCCAGGCGCGTGCGTGTTTGAAGGTTAACTACGTAGAACTTATCAATTACTGGCATTGAAGAACGAGGTGAAGAAATTGCATAACCTGAATTACAGAAATTGTAAAGAGAAAAGGACCAAAATATACAATTATCTGATAAATCCAGGAAAAAAATATTGATGTAAATCACAATGTCATTAATGTTGAAAATACCGAAAAAAAAAGTTTTTCCTATTTCTTGGGCCAGTTTGAATAACAACATTTTTTACTATTCCAGGCCGCAGAAATTATATAGGATTAATAAAATAGTCTCGGTGTTTGCTCTTGTTAGAAAAATTCACATAACCTTTAATAGATCTCACTTCTGACAATATTTCTTGCGTTATGGAAATTTTATCAGACTGATCTAAAGATGCAGAAATGGGGCAATATTTACCTCGAGTACAAGGACGCTAATGAGCTAAACAAAAACGTAATGTTAAAGAGAACTTTGTTTTATATTTTAGAGTAAATGCATTTAGTTTTACTAATTTGAAAACGGAAATGCTTTGATATGGTAAGTATTAAACTCTTGCAAGCAGAAAGTAACAAAATAGATTTCGTCATTTGTTTTTCACCAAAATTCGAGTCTTTCTACACTTCTACCTCATTAGGCCAAAGTAGTGAAGGGACTCAGTTATATCAATATTTGGTATTCGTAAGCATTTCAATGTCAATAAAACACAAATGCATCCAAATATTTGATCGTAGGCGGAGCAATTTCTCCACCAGCACACTTCAATTTCTAAAGAATAAAATTAAGGTTATATTCATTTAACACATACGTACTTTAACTACTTCACACATACATACGGATCACTCTACTTCCCCTTAGCTTTGAATTAGTACTACCATGCTTCGCCCAAAATGCAAAAGTGCATGCAATCTTCAACTTTACTTAACCGCTGATTGGCCTATATAAAAGGATGCTGAAAAGCCAGGAATCGCTTGAAGGAACATGTATAAGTATTGTAGTACCTGAATATAATTGATCCCTGGCTTCAGGTACGATGCATATTTACCTCATTTTTATTAGAAATTATATTCCAGTTAGTTACATATAATTTACGTTTATGGTGACTCTGTACTCGCCTAAGCATCACAACGGGAAGGATTATCTACTTTATTAAACTCTATATTTACGCGCTTTTCAGGCCATTTAGCTGCGGTGAATACTACATGCCTCATACCCGAATTAACATAGACCATTCTTTCTATCTGGCTCACAACTGAATATAGAAATTGCTGTGATCTAAATTAAGTACTATCTGGCAACATTGTGTCTTTTTATAGTTACGTTTATCTCTTGTTTTACAGCGGTCTATTTCAAAGTGACAAGCATTTGTACCTTGTTTTTATTCAGTAACTAATCAATAGTTTTGCCTAACGACCTGATATACTTCACATGTGATCTTCCGAGGTTGCGAATGCATATACATGCCTCTCCGGCCATACGAATCCTGTCGTAATACGTAATTATTATATATATATAGACGGATAGGTAGATAGATAGATCGTTCATTATTCAATTAAATAAAATGGTATATCTACAATATTAAGACATAGAATCAGGATAAATACAATTGGTGTATAGGATTCCAATGTGAAGATGTTATTCTCTACCTTATGTCATATTCTATAATTACCTGGCATAGTAGCTTAAGTAATGTAATATTTGTTATAGAAAAATATATGGTTATTTCGAATTTTGTTCAAACCCATATTGTTGTATGACGAGATAAATCTATCTTGAGGTTGAAGTAATTGAAAAAAACACAGATTGTTGTAGTAGTCTTATACTACTCTAAAGTTATCACTAATGCACTTTTCACTGGCTACATTTCAATTTCCATGTCCTCATTACAAAGGTAAAACACAATCAAATACTAACGCTTACACACCACAGGACTGAAACCATAAATGCAACGGAAAAGGGATTTCACTTCAAATATTTTAGATGCAAAATAATATTACCTCATTATAATCAATTTCAAACCTCTCCTTTTTTACTTCTATTGCTTGTTGCATAGCTTGGTACTCATCTCCATTTGATGCCATCACTGTTCTTATCCATTCAGTTCAAATCACAAAGAACAAGAAATGAACCAGTGCCGTTTAAGGAGGTATACAAGTCATCCATCCATAGGCCTCAGTGTATATCTTTGTAAGGTACTGGAAACAGCTTATTCGTTTATGGCCTCCAGACCACTACGCAAATATCGTAAGTTTCCGGAAACGATTCTTTCTGAAACAAATATGAGAATCCACAAAGTTACTTTTCCTCAACAGTGAATTATCCTATACTCACGTGGCAAAACGGACTAACCAGATTTTGAGTTTTATGCAGTAATAAACAATTTAGGGTCACAGTGCTAAGAATATAATAATATCCGCCATCTTTCGACATTTGCAAACACTACTAACTTACGCGATTTCGAATGATACAACCACTAGTTCTTAGCAAAATACTAAACAACCCAACTTTATTTAAAGATTGACTTGATCCGTTTTGACATGTGACTCTTTAGAAATAAGTTCATTAGGAGTACGTAGGATTTCAATTATTTCTTTTTAATCTGAGAGATGCAAACTTGTAGTTAAGTTGAGAAGGAAAATCAATACATATTATAATTCATGTATGTCGCATTCTGAATAACATATAGATGGATATAAAATAGTATATTTAAGCTGACATGAAGGTTCAAGCAAATAATAAATTGTACATATAACAAGCGTAGTCGTTCGCTATTAAATAGATATTAAAAAAAGCAGACGGAAAAATAAAATATACGAAAGCAATTAAAGATAGTACATTTGAAAACACAGATATTCTAAAAGCAGGGTTCGAAATGGATCAGAGCAAACCGGAACGGCGTTCTGTTTTATGAATATCCGGAAGCTTGTTGTTGCGCCTCGTTACTGTAGTAACCAGAGGCAAAAAGCATAACATGTTAACGAACATAAAGTGTTCCGTTTCCTGAAAATTTCCATTTCGAGCTCTGTATGAAAGAATTACTCGATCAAACAAGCCAATTAATATTTATACTAAAAATCCCAATCTATATAAATTCAATTTAATAGATCTTAGAGTAATACATTTATGTTTTAAAGAGAATTAAAAATTCAATTGAATTCGCATTTCACTTCACTCTCGGTACTAGCGATATGAAAGAAAAGTTTTTTCTAGAGTTGTTTCTCTTCTTTGGAAAATAACGCTTATTTCTATTCGCGGATTCTCATTATTTGATGATTCGTGATATGGGTAAAACGTTCGCTCTTGTCAGAATTATACATTACACACATAACGTGTTTAATGGCACTCGCTGTGCCAAATTTTAATTGAATTATGAGATTTATCTTAGCCTGAAACAAATCTTGAAAAACGTTGGGAAGGGAAAAAAGAAGTATTTTCTGAATAAGTAACATACAAATATACATGAGAGAAAAGTAGAATATTTAACCTGTAATTAATTGACGCACATACGGAACGTAATCGCTCGCTTTTAAACACATGAAGCATGGAAACAGAGGCAATGAAAGATGAGAATATACGAAACCAATAATAGATAGTACATTTCAAAAGACACAATATTTGTGAAAGGCCAATTAATACTTCTACTAAAAATCTCAATATAAATTAATTCATTTTAATAGATCCTCGATTTGTACATTCAAGATAAGTTTGTAAAAGGTATTTAAAATTTCCAATTTAATCGAATTGATATGCTCTTTTTGATAGACCCTCAACTGGAGAAGCAGAGAAAGCAAAAACAAAATTCTCATTTAGCTTCATTCTCGGTACTAGTAATGTGAAAGGAAAAATATTTTTTTTCTATAGTTTCCATTCTTTGGAAAATAACGTTTTTTTTATTCAAGGAACATTAAAATATTTGATGATTGATGATGTGTGAAATGTTCGTGCTTGTTAGAAATATTAATTACAAAAATTTCGTTTTTATTGGGACTGCCAGTGACATATATTACTTGAATTATAAAATTTAGCCCAGCCTGATACAAAAATGCAACATTTATCTCGTGTACAAGACTGCTAATGAGATCAATGTATTTCGTATTCTAAACAAAGCTTCACCGCACAGCTTTTAGCGGAAGGTTCTTTACTTTTACTAAATTTCAACAAAAGTGCAAAAGATATGCTAAATACTGAATTTTTGGGATACAGAAATAGGAAGCTTTACTCGAAAAAAAATAAATTTTTATGACACATGATTTTATAGTGAACGTATTAATTCATTTGCGTAGGAGGTATAAATCGTAATATTGCACTGCTTACGACACTGAATCAGATAGTCTAGCAAAGAATCCAGTGAATTATGCTAGAAAGAAGGCGTTTAATACTCGGTCCATTAGCTTCTAGTAATATTCCTTCCATAAAATTCAACATATTCAGGCGATATAACAACAATATTTTTCCCCTTTGTTTGCATTTTGTCAATTATAACAGATATACTTATTTTTTTTTATTTCATCCGCTTTAAAGCCACATTTTATCAATATTATTGCAAACCATAAGCACATGTTGTATTTATTCCCTGTAACTATTCAAACGCTCCATAAGACACGTTTCCTTATTTCGACTGTATTTTGCAAAAAAAAAAATTCTGCCCCCCTAAGTAACATCTAAAGCTTCTTTGTTGTGATTTTCGAGTCGTTTCCGCAGTAGACCCTTTATTTTCTTCTAAACAAGACAAAATATATCCTTGAAATATGAAGATCTTACCTCCGCCGCCACTTAGATGACAGGACTTAGAACACCGCAGTTTCCTTCTTCTATGAAGAATGTTGCCAAATAACAACCCTCTTGGTGTCATTAAATTTTCTCCTCCTCCAAATAACCTGTAAAATTAATTACCCTATTTACAAGGTTCTATGAAAGTTGGAACCCCTTCGAGTTATGTACCGCACTTACAGGAAATAACATTTTAAAATACTGATTTTCCTTTTAATTCAATAAACTTATTTCCAACGGAATTATTGTAGGGAAAGAGACAAAAAAAAACGTGCAAAAAGCATTTCCGTAGCTGCCAAATGGCCACTTAACGAAAGACCTTTACCCGTGATTATTTCTCCGTTCAAGACGGACACTTTTTATTCCCTTGTACAGAAACGTGAATGGGTCTGCAGTAGCGTTGAAATGTAGCAGCAAATTGTTATTTTGCATTTTTATACACGAAACCTTTTGTCTTTCATCATAAATTGTGGAAAACTGACGATAATTTTCATAGCCTTTTGTTTTTGGTGAAATAAAAACACGTTTTATCTTGTATTGAATGGGGAAAACGTACGCTTTATTGATTGCTACAGTTTCCTCATGACGACCGTGTTCAGTTATTAAAAAAAAAAACACACACACTTCAAATATTTTACTTTTTTTTTAGCGTATCCAGCAGATGTATATAGAAACAACAGATAAAATTTCATTATGACCGTACCAGTAATGGACCAGTCGCCAGTGGTTGGCCAGTAAGGGAAACCAACGGTAGAATATTTTGGATACAGTAGCAAACAAACTGCGTGTTATACTGAGTTAGGGCTTAATAGTGCAGTTCCTAAACCAAAGTGGCACAATTCTCAGAGCTGAAAATAATATAATCAAAGGGAATCAAATTAGAAGCCTCCATTTGCACTTAATGTGTTTTTATTTCACAACAATTAGATTATTAATGTAAGGCACAACGACCACAATTTTCTGACTACCGTACAGATCGCATGCGTGAAGAAAAGGAGTTTGTTATTCTGTAAAAAGAAAAGGCGAAGAACTAAAAATCTACATTTAAGTTGAAGTTAAGCTAACCAGTTACTAACTCTGTGAGTTTGCTGATACTCCCAAAATGAATGTACAAGCGCGACAACAGACCAACAAAGGGTACGCAGCAGGTTGTCTCGTAACTTTCACTACCAAATGGCATGTATGCTGAGTGATGGTACCCTTTGTCGCGTGAAAATGGGTGAAAATGGCTGGTTAGGTTTTTCAAATTGCCTGATATTAAGAAAGAGTTCAGGGTAATAATTTCAGGTAACCTCAGGTAAAGAATCTGAAGCAAGAATTTAGAATAACTATGCAACAAAATAACATTACAAAATTCAACTACAGAGACTACGAATGTCCTAAATTGACAGAGAGAACAGTAAACTGTGGACCGACATTTAAATCTGTAACAGTGTACATAAAATAACGTAAAGTACAGAAATTTGACGATTATAATAAAAACTAAACGGTGTGCAGAAATGAGGAGAGTGTTCGTGTTGAAATTTGAACTCTGCTCCAAAGTACTCAGAGGAGCGAAAGAAATTTATAATTTTCTTTGTAATCAGTATTTTCATATTTTATTTCTTGTAAGTGCGTTACAAGAGGAACTCGAAGGTGTTCCAACTTCCATGGAACATTCAAAATGGGATAATTGATTTTACAGGTGATTTGATGGAGGAGAAAATTCAATTAGACAGTGTAAATACCAAGAGCGTTTTTATTTGGCAACATTCTTGATAGATGAGGAAGTGGTTGACTTGACGTTAACCAGCGACGTCAACTAGGGCACGGACCACGGCCCTTCGCGAAAATTACCGAACCTCGCCGAGTGAGTAGTCGTCTGTATGCCGAAGGATGGCCACGGAACAAATTAATGCGGCAAATGTTTACGAAAAAACAACAAAATTTTTAAAGTTTATATTTATTTGTAACTAAAAGCACCTTATTTATATCGAAGAATCCATGTGTTGAGGTTATAACGTAGGCTGCGTTGAATTCCCAGATGAGATACAGATAATTGGGAGGAAGCGAGTTAAAAAAAAAAGTAGTGAAGTTCGATCATGCGAAATACTCCAAATATACACAACATATTTCAACTAATTTTTTTTTCTCTCTCTCTCTCTCTCTCTCTCTCTCTCATTTTAACGAGTTTCCAGATGAATACATAACACCATATAATTACAACAAAAAAACACACACGCACCTAAAGAGCATTACATTGCAATGTACTCTTATTCGGTTCACTCATGGTGTAACAGTAAGGATACTGCATTATCCAGTACTTCACTTGAACTTGATTTTGTAATTCGTTGCTTATGCGTAACTTTCTTCTTCTTGGTCGAAAAGAGTTTTCTCTGTTTCTCTTCGCTGTCGTGGATTTCGAAAGTAATTTGGAAGCTTTATGGGAACGAATGAATTAAACAAATGAAACAAACACCCACAGTACAACTACCACGAGCCCTACAGGCTCTAAACAACGGACGAATTACTAAACAAGGCAACTAATTACTAGCAATCTTGCCAACTAGACCACGGACACTAACCACAAAGGTACCAAACGAGAAGCTTTTCCAAAATATTAATGGAAGCGACAATTGAGCTAAACCAACTCACAAGGTTCTCCAGGACGAAAATCATATCCATTACAGGCACAAACCTGCCAGTGCACGGCTAGCACTAATTCTCTCTGATATGTAGGCCACTAGACCACGGCCAAAAATGAAATATACCACGCACACA
>JAGDQP010064637.1:0-11541 GCA_022664845.1 Lepisma saccharinum | reverse complement strand
TGAGTATTTTCAAAGTGTCTACAAGAAAGAACATACACAGGGTAATTACAAGCAAACTGAAACGCTTAAACTGAGCGATAAACTTGATCAACTTGAGGTCTCACATATTGAAATGCGAGAAATACAACATGCAATAAAAAAGTTAAAATCAAAAGGAAGTACAGGCCCAGATGATATTCCGCAATATATAGTAAAGGGCTGCGAAGAGCCCCTATTGGCACCACTTTATACCATTTTCAACCTAATAATCACTTGTAATGTGTTTCCGGATAAATGGAAAACAACAAAAATTTGTCCCATACCTAAAGGCAATAGCAAATCTGAAATAAAAAATTATAGGCCAATTGCCATATTATGCACATTTGCCAAAGTATTTGAATCAATATTGTACAAAAAAATCAGTATTCATGTCAGACCATCAATATCAGAATTTCAACATGGTTTCCTCAGTTGCAGGTCAACTGTAACGAATCTTTGCCTCATTACTGACTACATAACTTCAACCTTAGATCAGGGCCAGCAAGTGGATGTAATATACACTGACTTTGCTAAGGCATTTGACACAGTAAATCACTGCATTCTTACGGAAAAACTTAGGCAATTTTATTTTTCCCCAGGTCTGGTTAAGTTATTTGAGTCTTATTTTAGTGATCGTAAACAATATGTTGTTTACAAAGGTGGAATATCCAAAGAATATCCTGTATCTTCCGGAGTGCCTCAAGGGTCGAACCTAGGACCCCTGTTATTTTTATTGTTCATTAATGATCTCCCTGCATGTATCAAAACACCTAACAAACTTTTATTTGCTGACGACTTAAAAATTTACTCTACTATCAATTCAATGAACGATTGTGAAAATCTACAGCTTGACATAAACGAAATAGTTAAATGGTGTAGCAATAACTCACTTGAAATTAATGTTCGCAAATGTAATGTAATGTCATTTACGAGACGTGAGACAGCCGTGCATTTCAAATATAAAATTAATAACACGCCTCTACCATACCCCAAAACAATAAAGGATCTAGGTATAATATTTGATTCCAAATTGCTTTTTGACGTTCATGTAGACAAAGTTGTTAACGAAGCGTATAGAAATCTGGGATTAATAATAAGAATGGGAAAGGATTTCAGGAAGACAGAAACTCTCATACGTCTATTTCAAACATATGTAAGATCAAAAATTGAATACGCTACCATTATCTGGAATCCAAGTGCTGCACATACCTCAGACAAACTGGAAAAAATCCAAGCAAAATTCCTAAGATTCCTGGTATACAAAGAAACAGGCGTTTATCCGAGAACTGATAGCAAAAAAATATTAAATACAAACTTTAACATGATGAGTCTTGGGAACAGACGTACTCTTCATGAAATGATTTTTCTTCACAAAGTGTTTACAAATAGAATAGATTGTATAAATCTGCTCTCAAACTTTCAGATACATGTCCCATCAACCAAAACCAGAACAAAAAACTCAGGATTTTTTTATTATAAAAAACCGCGAACAAATATTATGCAAAAGTCACCAACTTGGAGAATGAGCGCAACCTATAACGACATAAGTAAAAGAGTCGAGGAAATTGATTTTCATAACATGAATCTCAAACAAATTCATAACATTGTTAAAAAAAAACTGTATGTTGATTGTACTCCTAGCGGTGACAATAATCTAAAATATGGAACATTGTAATTAGGTTATCCTGTTGTGTTCTAAATAAATAAATAAATAAATAAATAAATAAAGGAATCTATTTTCCATTCCGCATATCAAGTACCCATCTCAAATCATTGGACAAATGTTTAGGCTCCTTCAGTGAAGATATATTGTAGACTAATTTTCTGTTTACATAAATACACACAGACAATCAGAATCAAAGATAATGTTCAATTTTTTAAAATTTGATTTGTGGCTTAACACCCGTCGATTTGCCACAGGAACACATAGAGGGAAATATCCATGATCTTGTCATTAGATACAGTCCCGATGTTCGCCTCGTGAGACAGTAAAAGTATGGAAGGTCCTTTTTCATAAATTATGCTAAGGAATTAACATAACATTTATTTCTTTGTATTAAAAATTGAAATCAAACGGACGGAGTGACCGTAACTCAGGTGGTTGAACGCTGTCCTAATATTCGGAGGGGCCTGTTCAAATCCAGTAGTCAGCCATCTTGACTGAGATTTTCCACGAGTTCTCAGTTTCATAAGGCAAATTCTGGTGCAGTACCTAACGATAAGATCGTTGCCGCTTCCTTCCTTATATCCTTGTCCGTTCCCTTCCTATAGTCAGCTATAATGCCAATCGAAGAACCTTAAGCCCCAAATAATAATAAAAGAAATATACCAAGTGGGAAAACATTAACAATACTTTACCTTCTAAGGAACGGAAGGTTTTTTGGAATATTTAAGAAATAGTACAATAGTAACGCTCTAACCGTCAGACCTATAGTTTTCCTCCAACATTCAAAATTTAAATAAAATTTATAAATTACCAAAAAGAAAGCAGAAGAGAAGGTTTACTGCACATTTTAATTTTGGGACTTACAAACAGGGATGAGGACGGAAACGGCCACACCCTTATTATTAGGTTCCATCCCGGCGTTCGCTTGGCGACACTGAGGAAACTGCGGAAAACCTCAGTCAGGATAGCCGACCACTTGGTTTCAACCCAGAACATTCCAAATGAAGTTAATAAATATATTGTACTTACACCACAGTACACCAGGAGTTGATCGCATCGGACGTCAGGGCGACCTCCTAACAAAGAAGATGCAACCTGATAAAGCAGATTCAGTGGGTTCAAAGCTGCGCTGCCAGTACTTCCTAACATTAGGTATAGTAAACCATAGTTTTCACCACTTTAGCCTTAGTTCCTGTCATTAACTTTATTGTTACCCATAGGAAAATGGTCGTATCATGTACATTTTCTGAGTTTAAAATTTATATTTTGTAATTTCACGAAACCAAAATAATATCAATAAATGTTTCAGAATGTCTTCTTTCAATGAGAGACCAACTTAACTTGGAGACATCCACCACATGGTTTGAGTAAGCCCTAGTCTAGTCCTCACGTAAAAGCCCCAAGTTCCGAAGAAAGTGCCTTTGAGTGTATCTATTGTTGGGGTAATAAACGCCCGCCTAGCCATATCAAATAAATATTTTTCCGACAGTTCCCTGGTCACCCTTCCTTCAAAACAATCGACTATTATTATTACTCTGCAGCAGTCAGTAGTATTCAGTTGTGCTCAAGAGTGGACACTGAATAGCAAATAACGAAGTATAAATGCAGAGGATTTCTAATTTCTGAAGTGCGTGTCCGTATCTTTGTTTTGTGTTTATTCTCGAGTTGATGTTTCAATACTAAATCAATTTTAATATATTTTAAAGTTACAAATATTTCCATCATGAAAAGGACTTAAATCTTGGATTTCCATTTTAAGAAGAAAATAAAGACTGAAACTGTAGTGAATCAAAGTGTAAGTGTAAGTGGCTCGACTTACCGCTTTGTGAACTTACTTCAGAGTCTGGCCATAGCACTGCTAAGAAGAAAAGGGTACTTCGATTAATAAAACTGGACAGGCAACAATGGGAAATTAAAAATTTCGATAAAATATAAATGTATGAGGTAAAAAATGTGTTTTTCGTATTATTAATTATTATTATTATTATTTTACTTTTCTTTATCTCCTTTTACGCAACAATGGGCACACATTTCCTTTGCTCCTTGGACCAGCAAATACTTTTGCAATTTTAGAAATCAGTAGTGGAGTAGCCACCACTGTGAATCATTCTGTGCTTTTTCGCATTTGAAAGATTTTCGTAAGTAAGTAGCATCCCAGAATTCCACTTTTGTAATATATCAACCCTCAATTAAATACAACTCAGCTTTGCAAATTCTCTCCCCACCCTTACCTGTTTTCTATTATTATTTCTTTATTCTTAACAGGCTACATAATATGACACCAATCCACAATCTGTAGGGTGCCAGGCAGGCCTGATTTTAGAAGTTGGTTTCGGGGGCCCGGGGTCCAGCGCCTTGGTGGGGAGAGGTCTTTCTGGGTGTGAAATTTTCGTAAATACATACAATTTTGCCTATAATTATACTAATTTTACAAAAAATCCTAATTCCGGAGGGGAATCCGGGAACCCGGACTCCCCCCTAAATACGTTCGCCGCCAGGGCACTTTATTTTTTAGAAACGCACACTGCTCTTATAGGTTCATATAAAATACGATAAATGGTAGTCTCTGTGTAGTAGGAATGGGTTGGAATTCCCAAAGTTATGGTGTTGTGTATGTATGGCACTTGACATTCGACCTCGTAGTTCAGATTTTCGACTCCAGGTGAGGATGTATATGCTCAAATTCTAGTTGCAGGTTAAAGCATCCGCAGGATGAGGTGGTGGTGCCACATGCTATCATTATCTAAAACCTTGTAATTTACTACTCCGAATCTACAAAGACTCAGGGAGATTCAAAGTGACAGAATGACAGATAGGGTAATGGGTATCAAAGGAACACAATTCTGATATAATTGTTTCATCGAATTGATCCAGATGAGCCCGTTATCCACCTTGAAAAGGTTCGAATGCTGATGCAAAAAGCCTGCCGGAGTCTTGAACTTTGACAACAGAGATTGGACAGACACTGGATGATTTTGGATGAATAATATCTGAAGGTAAGTGATAGGTTCATTTTGAACGTCTCTTATGGTCTGTGATACTTCCTGTGCCCTCTTGACAACCAAAGGACCAAATTGCTCCCAGACAGAAACATGCAGTAAATTGTAACATTATTGCTGAAATCATTGTCTTTTCTTTCTTATATCCAAGGCCAAAGAACAAAGAAATCAAATTGCTTCGAGACTTAGGCACGCAGCAAGTTATGTCAGTACTTCTGAAATCATTGTCCTTCCTCTCATAGGCCCAAGTACATGCTAATTATATTCCCTCTCGCAACTTATATATGGTATTTAATGCATGCTATTTTTTAATCCTGTTAATAGCCCAGTGCTAGCTCACTCCCTGTGTGATCATCTTTAGGATTCAGCCCCATAATTCTTTCCAATCTACTAACGTATTTATTCTCGTGTGTATATAGTAAAAAAACTATACACGTTACGTTACAAGTGAAAATTGTAGAGCTGTCGTGATCATTTTACGAAGTCGTGAATTCGATATTTGCCTTATATCAACTCTTTTGAAACCAAACACAGCCAGTAAATTTGATCTTTTCAAGTTACTTTCGCAAAAATTCTAGTATATTAGATAGGAAAAGAAAGTACATCGTAAATAATAATTCATTAGGAATCTTCATTTTTAAAAATTCATGACAATTTTAATCATTTTAGAAATTTCCTCTATGCCGTAGGTACTCTTAAGTAATAAGGATATGTTAATATTTCAGCACATAAGGAACACATGTTCCTATGACATTTCCCATAGTTAATTCACGAAATTGATTCATTATAAATGAGTCCGTTATTATTTAGAATGCTCTTTGCCTTTTAATTTACTAAATGAATCTGTTCAAGTCACTCATATTTAGATCATCACAACATTCACATGCGTTGAGTAGAATATGAATGATAAGGAAGAAGGGGGGAACAAATAATTTCTTTTTAAAAATTGGAGTCTCGCAGGGAGGGGTAATAAGACCCAAGAAGATTAGAAATATTGTTCTGAAATGATAAAAAGTAAACATCACCACCCAAGAAAGCGTTGATTTAGAAAATACGAATCACAAATTCTTCTGCTTGACTTGTCTTAATTTGAAACCTAATAATAATAATGTCTAACACCAAATTAAAAATAGATTTATTTCAAGGAAGTTCTTCTGATAGATAAACTTAAGGCTGGACGGGAAAATAGCTGGTAAGTAGACAGCATCTACAAAGAGTAAGTTAAAACGTACCGGTTTACTTCATTTATGGTTTACTTTATGTCCATTAAGTATATTGTATTTTGAGTACCATAGACTATATTACACTACATAGTACTTGAGTACCGTACACTATATAGCTGTGAAGCAGATGGAAATATCTTTCATTTATCTGCGAGTTAAAGAGTTGTCTTCCATAGAATTGGGTCATTATAATTTAAATTCTACATGTTAGCTTATAGTCTGGCAGCCAGCCAATAAGATTTCGAGAGAACCTTGCATTTTGGGGTGACCTAGGTTTTTTGACGTTATCTTATGGATTTGTATATGCAGAATCCAAAAATGCTCCAGATGTAGTGAAAGAAGAAGTGGATAAAGTAATTCGATGGGTGAAGAACGGAAAGACGCCAGGAGAAGATGGACTCACAGCAGAGATGTTTAAATGGGGATGTGAAAACATGAATGGGGAACTTGCGAAATTATTCTCAATGTGCCTGAGGAAGAGAAAAATACCCTCAAGTTGGAATAATGCTGTTATAATTTTGTAGCACAGAAAGGAGACATCGAACGTGTCGAAAACTACAGACCAATTAGTTTACTGTCAGTTCTATAAAAAATGTTCACCAAAGTTATTTTGAATCGTATTGAACGGGACATAGATTTTAACCAGGGAAGGGAACGAGCCGGATTTCGTTGTGGATTTAGCACAATGGACGACATACAAACATTGAATGAAGTTATGGAAAGGACTAACGAATATGAACTTCCACCTGTTTGGGATTCATAGATTTCGCAAAAGCTTTCGATTCGGTCTCCTTGTCAACAGTACTTAAATCACATGAACATCAAAAGTATCGAAAATGCGTACATCAAGCTACTGCGAAACATTTATTCGACTGCCACATCTGTCATTAGACTACGTCAAGAAAGTGAAAATTTTAACGTTGGAAAGGGGGTAAGGAAAGGAGACTCCAAAACAGTTTTCTGCGGTCCTGGAGAGAGTGTTCTAAAATTTTAACTGGGATGAAGTTGGAATTAAAATTAATGGCGAATATCTTCAACACCTACGGTTCACTGATGATATAGTCCTGTTTGCTTCAAATGCGGAAGAACTACAAACCAGAATGGAAGAACTGAGTAACGAGAGTTCGAAAATAGGCTTTAAAATCAATTTAAGTAAAACAAAGGTCATATACAATCAACATGCTGCAAAAAGGGAAATAAAGATTAGCGGAGAGACAATAGGCATAGTTGATGAGTATGTTTACCTAGGCCAGCTCAAAACATCGAATGCCAAGTTGACTGATGAAATAAATAGAAGATGTAAAATGGCGTGGAGTTCGTTTGAAAGACTACAATTTATTTTCAAAAGCAAACTACCATTGCGTCTGAAGCGTAAAGTTTATAATCAATGTGTCTTACCTATGATGATGTAGTGCTGTGCAACTTGGACATTGAATACGCAAGCGACTCAAAGAATGAGAGGCGTACAAAGAGCAACGGAGATGTGCATGCTAGGAATAACCAGGAGGGACCGGAAGACAAATGAATGGTTTGCGCACGAACAAAGGAAGGGAACGTAATCAAGACTGCGAAGAAGATGGGCCGGTCGCATAGCTAGACGAACAGATGGAAGGTGGACGAAAAATGTACTACATTGGATTCGTAGAGAAAAGATACGACCAAGACGACGTCCAAATGCAAGATGGTGTGAAGGAAAACAGTAAACATTCTTTGTTGAGTCAGAGAATTTGCAAATGAACTACCTAAAGAATAGCACATCAATCTTTAACCACAGCATCTGGAATGTCGACGTTTACGCGAGATAGTGTACTACCCGTTTCATATGGCAGTGCCCCTGTTTACATAATGGCGCTGATGTAATCAACAGTGACTCAGTTGCCGGCTCTCTGAGAGACGACAGTGTTGCAACGTACAATATCCAAAACGACCTACACCGAGCGGCCGTAGCTCAATTAGTAGAGAGTTTGCTTGGCAATCGGAAGGTCCTGGGCAGTGTTCGATTTCTTTTAAATTACGAAGGAAGGGTCCTAAAATTAGTGGCTGATGATACGTTTCAACATACTACATGTTTGGGTAGAAATAGATTTTATCCCAGGTAGGGATGATATTCAGAATCAACAACCGGAGATTATATCCTCACGAACCTGGAAATATTCCTGCACCTTCCCCCCGTCCGACAAATGGAACACTGGTCCTGGGAACGATCCCAGGGTCCACCCATCCTGGCTGAGGTTTTCCAGAGTTTTTTCCTCAGTCCCATGAGGCAGATGCCGAGATGGTACGTACAAATTAGGCCCTGGCCGACTACTTTTCAATATCTTCTCCCTTAACCTATCCCGTCTTGAGCTTAAGATGCTTTGAATGCCATAAAGGAATTAAAATTTAAAAGAACAACAAAAAAAACGGTGCGGGAGTCACTTTTCATACATAGAATGTTTTATTATGCATTTAAAACTATTGAAGGGATGGGGCTGAAATTACTTGAAATCTATGTGTTAAGATTCGTAATATAATGGTAATGAAATATTTCGAAAGTGCATAAACTTAGAAAGGGATATAGAAAAAAGATGATTTTTTATAGAATTACCACACTAAATACTCGCCTGCGATTATTAACCCCACACCACTATTTTCTGCTTGTGCTTCCGGATTTTGCATGGCGTTGAAACTTTTCCGCTGCTTTCTGCTGCCTTTTTGAAGTAATGCTGTATATTCGTCAGCGTTGTTATACTTTTCCTAAGGTTCTTAACATCGCCTTTTGCAGAGGAAAGAATGTTCCTTCTTTTTTTTACTTCCCAGAAATTTAATACATTATTATACCAGGGGCGGTCGAATGGCGGGCTCCGGTCCAGCTCCGGACCCCGAAGTCTTTTATTCCGGACCTCCACAGTTTAATACAAATATGAATTTATTTATGGCCTTTTGGCACCCTTGGCTCCAGCCTGGTTTGATACGATGTTCATGAATATTGTGTGAATTGATTATATGTACACATTTTACTAATTGAAAAAATTGTAAGGTGGATTCATTTCCTTTTTAACTTTTTTGTAATTACAGAATTATACGGAGTAACTAATAACCGTACTCTTACTGTCCTGTTTCATTTATTTATACCGAGCCGCCGTAGCTCAGTGTAGAGCGTTGGTGTAGCATTCGGGAGGTCGTGGGTTCGGTCCCAGGGGGCGACCATCCTGACTGAGTTTTTTTCTCAGTCACATCAGGCAAATTCCGAGATGGCACCTTCCACATATGCCCTGGCCGATATCTTCTCGAATCCTTTCCCCTCCGCTAGCCCGACCTGACCCTCAGATGCCTAAAGGTCATAAATAAAATTCAAATTCAATTGAATTTATATATGCCACTTAGTCATCTGGTCTTAACCGGTCAGGACTTAAGTTGAATGTACCATCCCGGAATTTGCATGGTGTGATTGACAAAAACCTCAGTCAGGATGGTCTACCGCTGGTATATAACAGAAGGCGTCTTGAATACGAAGTCAACACTCTATTATCTTAGCTACGGCCGCTTGGTCTTAGTGTACTGTCTTATACATAGTCGACTAACTATCTGGATCACGAAGCCTTTTTATTGCGATATTACCATTCATCCGGTCCTCAGAAGAAAATGATTGGAGACCCTTGTATTATAAGTTTCCTTTCACTCCGTTACTCTGCGAGGAGCTTTCTTTCCATTTTTATGAAAGCAAACACACGTAACACGACGCTCAAGATCATCGATCGCTTTGACCTTTAAGGTTATTTCATCTCTCATCACGTAGGACCTCGGAAGTATGGAATGATTTTGCGTAGACTTCAGACATACGTAGAACAGAACGGGAACATCCCGATTTTGAGAGAGGGAGAAAGAAAGAGAGACAGAGAGTGGGAGGCGTTAGTGGCAACTGTTGCAGCACACACCTATATCGGGGGAGAGAGAGAGAGAGAAAGATCAAACACTGCACCCAATACACATTAATAATTATTACCTTTGTATCTGACTTTTATAGTACATAACAGGATTTTTCTCTTCGAACAGTTATCGTGGACTAAATGACTACTGTATATTCCGATGCTAACTTGAATTCGAGACTATTTAAACAAAGATACGTACAATGTTTTCTGTAGAAAAAAATACTGAGTTTTCAACACTGTGTGAGAGGTGATGTATGTCACGTATGAGCTAGGTTGTGTGTGTGTGTGTGTACGTTTACTGTTTAGTTCAGTGTTTGACCGCTCAGCACAGGGTTATACGTGGCAGTCTGTCCCTCATAACGCATTTTGTGTAGCTAATTCTTTTTCCAGTCATTTGAAAAAGATCGGTTGGAATTGATGATGAAGATGGTTGACCAACTTACGAGAATGTACAGATGCTTACCAGAATAATGGAAACACCTGAACGAAAGTGCAACTTACCAGATTAATATGGTGTCGGGCCACCTTTCGCCTTCAGAACAGCCTTGATGCGACGTGGGATGGAGGCATAGAGGTCGTGAATGGTAGCAAGTGGAATATTACACAATTCCTCGTGCAGGCCATCGGTCAGTTCTGTGAGAGAGGATGGAGGTGGAAATCGTCGCCGGAGTCGTGTTTCCAAGATGTGCCACAGATGTTCAATTATGTTGAGATCTGGGGATTGGGCGGGCCAGGGGAGGTGTTGAACTTCATCCAGATGTTCCTCAAACCACGCTGCAACAACTCCAGCTGTGTGAATGGGTGCATTATCATCCTGGAATATGGCGTCATTGTCCGGGAACAACATCCGGACCATAGGATGCAAGTGGTCTCCTAAAATTGCGACATAATCGTTGGCAGTGATGCGTCCGCGAAGTGTGACCACAGGACCCAATGAAAACCATGATATTGCGGCCCACAGCATCACCGTGCCGCCGCCATGTTTCACAGTTGGGCGGAGACACTGCAGATCATACGCTTCTTTGGTCGTTCTCCACACATAAACACGGCCCGTGGTTTGGAATAGGGTGAATGGTGACTCATCCGACCATACCACACGTTTCCAGTCGTCAACGGTCCAAGTTGCATGGTCGCGGCACCATTTGCGGCGTGCTAAAGCGTTCTGGTCCCTGATGAGAGGTTTGGCCCGTGCAACACGACCCCGTAAGTTCATGTCATGTAATTCGCGGCGGACTGTGATTGTCGAAACAGGTTGGGGGAGGTGCTGATTGAGTTCCTCCGTCACTTGCGCCGCAGTGGCACGACGGTTCCGCGTGACAATGCGCTTTAATACCCGGCGTGCCCTGTCACTGATGCTTTTCTTCCGCCCACTGTTCCGCTTCCCCGATGTGGTTTTCCCGTGTGTTGTGTAGGCCGTCATCACCTTCGACACTGTCCCTGGCGACACACCTAACACACTAGCCACTGCCGTCACACTCACTCCACATAACCGCGCACCAACAATTTGCCCTCTTTGAAACTCTGAGAGGTCTCCCATTTTACACTACCTCCGTCTGCTGCAGCCACTGCACACTCCTGTTCCACGACGCCTGACGTAGTATGGAGACCGACCTAACACACCACCACCAGCAGTCCGGCGCTGCGGTCGCCACGACACCACTGCCAACCCATACATCTGACGTGTTGCCAACTACAGGTGTTTCCATTATTCTGATAAGCATCTG
>JAGDQP010064635.1:0-11541 GCA_022664845.1 Lepisma saccharinum | reverse complement strand
TGAACGCCATCTCGTTGAACCCGATCAGACTTATACAACCCGAGATATAGATCACTGAAGCCATATATTGGCAAAATAATGGATTACTTTTTACTACACCAGATATGACTTTGTGCAATATTGGCAATATTAGAACAATTTGTCAACTGCTAAACACGATATATTCGATCCAATTTATGTGAACGTGGTTTAATTAAGAACTTATACTACTCTCATGTGTGTGTATTATTCCCCAAAAGGTTTCTCCACTGAATAACGAAATATGCTTATCTCCTGTATACTATGATTGGTTTACCTCATGTGTGACTAAGGTTTCTGGCCTATATAAATAACGATTACAAATTTTAACTCGAATTAAGTAGCTATCACCTTTATCTGTTTCCGTATTACACCTCTAATGAAATCTTAACAACTCATTTAAAATCAAATACCTCTTCAGACTTCTTTTATTTTGCTAGTAAGTCCAGAACCAAGGTAAATTAATGTGCTGAAGGTTTTCAAACTGACAAATTGTACTATTGCACACGGGCAGCCTACTGAAACCCTTTTGGGAATAGGTTGAGGATTCCTACCTGCCTACTTAAGATGAGCCGGACATAGGTGTCCATTTTGGCCTGACCTCCACTCCACCTCCCCTCCAGCTCTGACGTGGCCCTCCACCTCCACTCCACACCACCCATCAGCATGGAGTTAGCCCTCCACCTCCACTCCACATCACCCTCCAGGTATGATCTGCCCCTCCACCTCCGCTCCACCTCCCCTCCTGCTCTGACGTGGCCCTCCACCTCCACTCCAAATCACCCATCAGCATGGAGATAGCCCTCTACCTCCACTCCACATCACCCTCCAGTTATGCTCTGCCCCTCCACCTCCACTCCACCTCCCCTCCAGCTCTTATCTGGCCATCCACCTCCACTCCACATCACCCATCAGCATTTAGATAGCCCTCCACCTCCACTCCACATCACCCTACAGCTTGGAGGGTGATGGGGAATTATGTTCCCTCCGGAGGGATGGACACCTTTGGAGCCGGAGCGTGAATACAGCATCTACCTGCCTACTGAAAACGATCCGATGCTGGGAATATGTTGAACAATTCCTACTTGCCTACTGAAGACTAGCCGATGCTGAGAGTAGGTTGAACAATTCCTTCTTGCCTACTGAAGAGAAGCCGGAACCAGAGATACAGTATCTACCTGCTTACTAAACACGCGCCGGAACCAGGAATACAACATCTACCTGCTTATTAAAGACGAGCCGATGGCTTTTGGAAATATGTTGTGGACTTCCACCTGCCTACTGAAGGCGAGCCGATGCTTCAAATAGGTTGAGCAGCTCCTACTTTCCTACTAAAGACGAGCCGAAGTTGAAGCAGTGTGTACCTGTCTACTGAAGATGAGCCGGTACCAGGATTAGGATGGGTAACTCCTACTTGCCTGCTGAAGACGAGCTGGAGTTCGAGTAGTATCTGCCTGCCTACTGAAAACGAGCCAACGCTAGAAATATGTTTGTGGGAACTCAGCCTGAATACTGAAGAGGAGACGGATTAAGGAGACGGTGTAAGGCAAATGCCGATTAATCAGAAGTACAAGGTAAGAACCAATAAATAACACCAGAGAAGTAGAAGTAATAATCATTTGGTAGTGGACTGATGTCCGAAGAAAGGAACATGAAGCAAAAAAGCTTGATGTGTTTTCGGGCCGTAGCGCAAGGAGTTCTGATTCAGAAACACTCGGGGCCACATTATATACGTTTTGATTGAGTTCTCAGAAGACCTCGTTTCTTGACGTAATTCCCGAAGTCATTAATTTGCACATACATCTACTATACATATTACATTCTTGACACGCCATTTTGTGCTTATTTATATTATACATTTTTGAGTTTCAATACTCCATCTTGTGCTCTTATAAGTACACACGCAATGGATTTTTAATACGTTATTTAATGCTTTCAAAAGTGGTCAACTGAAGAACTATTGTTTCTTATCTGATTTTATGCATATTCTTCTCTGATCTTAATTATTCCAAAAAATAGTTTATGCAATATAGAGCTCAAGGGTGACATAGGTGACAAAAATATTAAACATAATTTATATATTTAACACATATGTCAGTGACGTCAAATGTATACACAGGTTTTCAATCAACCAAAAATTCCAATGTTTTCGATATATATACCCGCTGGTTATTATTTATTATTAATTAAGTCGAAATAACACGAAACACATTTTGATGCTCTGGTATTATACGTTAACATAATGTAACTGGATAAATTGTGAAAGGAAATATCCGAAACGAAACAAGTGTACTCTATTTGAATGCAAGCATTTTATTCTGTCTTTCAAAAGAAAATTACAGGAACTGATTAACTTTGTGTTGAGTGATCATCTGATCATCTTCCAGAAATAAGGTATTGCAATATGCAGAACGATTCAATAGGTTTTATCGTATTTACTTTTCATGAACACATGGGTTAACAGACTCCATCTTGTTTCTTAGGGTAAAACATATTTTTTTCATAGCTGTGATCAGTTTAAAGGTGTTCGTCGATCTACTTTCGATAATAGCTTACTCTTGTGTACGCGTTCGTGACATCTTCTTCAGAGTGTGTATAATCACATACCTGTGGACCCTGAGAGACTATTCCGGTTACATAATATGTTCCATTTACTTGGCATGCGAGAGGTCCACCTGAATCCCCCTACAGATATGAAAGAATCCAGTTAAATATTAATAAAATACAAATTTTAACATGAATTAAAATACTAAGACTAAATATTTTATATACACCCCGGTAACTGTTAACAAATAGAGTTCAAGATATACGTTAGTAATGAAAATTCAAATGCTTTATTTTCTGCGTTATTGAAAGAACTGTACATGACCCTTAAATTCCTCATCCGTAACAAAACAATGCACCTAATGGTTTTGCTATGTAATTACCTAATAGTATAAGTATCTATATAACATTGTAAATGAACATTTTGATTTTAAAATAACTGTTCTGTAATAGATAAACAATGGTGTTTCCTGTGATTATGTTATATTAGGAAACCATAGTTTATGTTTGTACACAAAAAGTTGTATGTACATCAAGATCAAGTGGTGCAGAGCATTTAAACTTTCCCTTCAATGATCAAAATCGTTTGAGGAATAGGGTTTAATTAAGTAAACCAAACAGTTAACATTGGACATACCACACACAATCCACGTAATCTGTTGTCATAAGTGCATATGACATATTCATCTGGCAGTTTTCCCTCAAAACTATTCTTGCAGGTTGTAGTGGTTAGTTCAACCGTTTGTAGAATTTTCGGTTCGATAATTGGTTCTCCAGTCCTTCCAAAGCCAGAAAGTACGCAGTGATCTAAGTGTAAATATAGAAATGAATAAATATATTGTTATTGAAGATCTTTAATAGTAATAAAGGACGATAAGGGTATGTCAATATTTATGTATCAAAATGAAATAGTAACTAAAGTTGAAATAGTTAACGTAATCACATTGATCATTTAGTTACTTGCCTCGGCATTACGCGAGTCCCTCAAATACAGCAGTGAAAATGTTTCTTGGTTGGTGTCCTAGCCAACTGTTAACCTCCAGACGGACCTCCTTGCGAGCTGAGTAGCCAGATGATTGTTCAGTAGACATAAGTGAAAATCGAATGGTGCGAAATCCAGACTGTAAGTTGGATGTTGCAGTCGTTCTCAGACTAGGGGCCGTATGGGTGCCAGAGCGGGATTTACATCGTATCCACGAGTGATGTCATCTAAAAGACGAACTCCATCTCTCAAAGCACTTGGACGTTTCCTCCAAATGACTGGCCGCAACTTCTTCAGTATTTTAGAATATGTGGCTGTAGTGACAATGTGACCCCGGAGTAGACTGGAAGATTGATTTCTATCTTATCCACTTTACATTCGTATGAATTACCGCCGCACGAGAACGTAACTACTAGCGCCGTATATGATAGTATTTCTCATAGGTTACGATACGATACAAGGTGGTGCTGCCACCTACACTGTCCCTGGTGTACATAATCAGTGCAATGACATTGCGCGATATTAGTGACATTGCACGGTATTGACAACGCAATTTCACATTACAGAAGTTTGAAGATTCTTTTATTTTGCGACTTATATATTGACTTACCCTCGTATAACTCTTTAGAGTTATGTACTAGTATTAGATAGAAGAAGATAACTAAATATGGCTATCAATTTCCATATAGCAACATTATTTTATTCTATAAACAGGGAATATCGATGTCTAGTACAACGTGAAATGTTCTTCGCAGCAAATACGTAACGTCTGCAGCATATGTAAGCAAAAGCGTGAAACAAAGCAAACGTAAATTTATCTGTATTTTATATTGTCTCACATCCATACTACTACTATATTTCACATGCATATATTATGTTATGAACCTAATTTGTAATATCTTTACGGAACAATATATTGTTGGATAGTGCAAGCTTTTGGATTCATAAAATTATGTAATGCGGTTCCATATTGAAATTCCTATAGATATATATGTGGACCAATTTAGTTCATGGACCCTTCTGCAAATATTTCAGTGCTTATTTTCCTCAGATTTATCCCAACATTGCTTAGAGCTATTTACCATAATCGACACAATTTACTGAAGAATATTATTTTCAACTCGATAGAAGAAATAAAAGGTAAGGGAAAAACAAGGAATGTATTCGGGTTTTGTGTTTCTTCTATTTGTGAAAAGTCCTACCATTGAACGGTATATTCTTTTCATGCTGAAACGTACAATTGTCGATGGAAAAGAATTTGAGAACCATTGTGTCTTACGAGGTTTTCAAGATTAATATATACATTTTTTCTCGGAAAAGAGTTTTTGTGACATTCCTTGTTTTGCGCCTTACCTTTCAACTATTTTGATTACTTACATCAACCAATAATCGCCACATCCTCCACGTAGATATTACTAATATCGAAACTTCGCATGGTACGCTGTGGCTCAATTAGTAGAGCGCTCACCTCTGGAACTAGCGGTCGTCGGATTGATCCCTGTTCATCCCATGTTTGTTTTGTGGTGGGTTTCGTCAGGGTTCTACCGTTTCCTCTCACTTTCTTCATTCCACCAATTCATCCCATCATCATCTATCCTGCCTGAACCAATGTTGCCTAAAGGCCTTCAGATTAAATTCAAATTCTATCGAAACTTCAAACATCTTAATAGGTACAATATTTATTGTTCTCAGAATCAATAAGATGCTTTCTTCCGTTTTCATCAACATAAGTAAGACAAATTGGTGCATAAATGGTATAACCGTCACTATGAAATTGTTTAGTAAACGGACCACAAATACATTCATTCATAATTTAGTATTAGTGCCAACAAAATTACTGAAAGCAGTTAGGGAGATATTTTCCCATAATAATATTAGCTGTTTATAGGAATTTACATGTCAGAAACAAAAAAAAATTACAAAATGTATTTGAGAGTTAACCCATTCCCCTTCAATTACGTCTACTTTCTTGTGCTGTACTAATGTGCACTTACCAGGTACTTTAAACCCTGTTTCTGGAGGTAGATTAATCGGTTTCACATTTTCGTTAAAGTCAAGGTTTTCTGAGAGCTTTATCAGCGCAATGTCATGAAGCACATATTCATATTTTTGCCTGTAAAGACGAGAATGCATAAATACATTTGCTTTTCCGGAAATGTTCTCATAACACAATTCTAACTTATTGAAAGAGATTGAGTTTCCAATCTTAAAACAGTTTCAAACTTTAGAGAACAATTATGTAGGTAATCCAACTCTAAAGCCGGAACTAATGTAGTTTATCTAAGACTATTTATTAAAATAACCAGTGACATTGAAACCAATATATATAAATAGGCAATACATGTGAATGAAATGTTCGTTTCTTCAAACTGTATATATATATGAAGACGAAATATATTTGAAGATCAGTATTTAAGTGATTTTAGATTTCAATTAATTAAAAATTTATATATAATAAAAATAAATTGTTCAACAGTTTACCATGTCAATCTGAGTTAAACGAAAACTGACTTATCATATTTATAATCGTATATGCAAATCATATAACTAATTCAATAAAGAGAAAAGTTTATATTTTGTTATGTCTGTTAAAATTACTTCTTTATAACAATGTTTAATGCAGGCTACAATGTTTTGGAACTGAAATTATTACAAATTTGTTTCTAGTATGTTAACTTGTAACAAAAAATATCGTAGCGTTTCTTGTTAATGTTTTGTATAATTTTCTAAACTTAATACTTAAACTAAGCAATGTACTTTTAGGCTTATTGACTGCTTATTATTAAACGAAATGTTCATTTAACATTCCTTTCTTTCGTTTCATTCAGTACCGATAATTTTAGAGCAATGTATTTATTTATGAATATGTCATAGATGACCCAAAGACATAGATCACTATAAATTAGAAACATCTCCTAATCATGTGCTGCAATTAAAATCAAAGGTTTTCCTATAATGAAACACAGTATGTTTTTTCTTCCTAATTTCAATTCATGTGTACACCTAGCGAATTCCGTAGCACCATCTAATATAGGAGTATGATATGACATACTTCAAGTATACATTGAAAGAAGAAATAGTTTCAACGCTGTATTCGGTATAACTTTTGATTAACATAGAAGGAATAGGCCAGTAGGCCATGTGAATGCTGGAAATACTTTTTGGAAGATACAACGCCCGTCTTGGACAGTTCCGTGTTTTATCGCGGGTACTTAACAACAATGATCAAATATGTTTGGCTGAATTTTTGTTGTAATAAATAATCAGCACCGCCACAAAATCTTAGCAACGCTCAATGAAGAAGGCGACAGACGCATATCCGGCAGAGATGTGCATCAAAGCATGTTGGGCTGATGTGCCTGTGTTAAAAGTACGAAACCGTGCCCAAGGATTCGTGCGAACAATAATTTTACAAAATAGCACTTGCGAAATGTGTTCTAATCCGGTGGGCATGGCATCAGCTGTTTCATACTGGTCCTAAGCTTGCAGTATTCCCGAGCCCAATAGAGCTATTATGCTTGGGTAGGTTGTTGATGTTTTCATACCTGAGTTTGGTTAGACGGGCTTGTCATTCATTCTGAACAAGTCACTGCCCAATGAGCACCGTTTTGGTGACAGCTTTAGGTCTTTTATGGACTTAACATATTTTTACAGAAATTTGAAATTGCAACAATAAAGCGTACTGTGTTATGGTGCCAAGTGATTTGCAGTGTATCTTCAACAACTGGGCTCAATTTTATAAGCATTATATTCATACGCACTACCGTTGATCGCGCCTGCCGTTACCTTTGATTGCAAACTGAGGTAAGAGCTGATTAAAATTACAAAAGTGAACACGCAGGTAGCAGCAGGAAGACAATATTTGGCGCAAATAACACCTGATAATCAGAGACCATAGTTACTGCGTCATAGAATATGAATTAGCAGGAAATGCTGTTACAATCGGTACACGATGTGTCAAATGTGTAGCTTGTAGTTTCTCTACATAGAAAATACTACATGCAAAATAATGCAGTCAGAAGATTCGTGAGTTGGGATTGAGAAGGTGCTTGGGGAGAATGTAGTTCCTTTCAGTTGTTTCTAATAAAACAGAGGTGGGATTAGGAACTCATTTGGTGAACTCATAGGTTAAGAATGAAATCTTAGTTTCTAAGGAAAAGTAAAACATACCCCTTTACTAGTCCAGTTCTGTGCATTGTAATAGATGACGGATACCTCACTTGGCTTGGCTGATCTCTTGTCCCGTCGTAATTGTAAATTGAGCCTGCAACGATCTAACATACCGATGTGGATATTTAGTCTACCGGAACAAAGAGAACAGTACCTAATAAAATATGAAAACCTCAAAGTCTGAGGAGAGTTGATACACACGTATTGGCTCGTGATCAAATATTTGAGCATAAAAATCCTCACTGGACAAAATAGCAAAGATAACCGACAGTTTCGACAAACTGCTAGAACAAAACCAACAACATAGAATGTTGGTACACGTATATCATTACAGATAGAAAGAGGTAAAAAAAATAATCTTCATTACGTAATTATACAAACGAAGGAAGAATAAAACAGGTTGGTGTGAACAGGAAGGACTGGTCTCCTAGTCTCACATTACAATATTAAATTATAAAACAAAACTTCAAACATCAAAGGACCATTATTTTTCAAATATCCGAAAAATAGTTTTAAAAAATAATTTTTGTTCTAAATTTTAAGGTACATCCGCATTTGTAAGATGTCTGTTTTTTAAAATTTTCGCCTTTCTTATCAATACCAATGCCCACTTTTCCGCGCTATAGCGCCTTGACATTGAATTGGAAATATTTCAAAAGTCTCTAATGGACAGAAGCACTTCTTACACACTTCTCATATTTCAATTCAAGGGCATATGAGCAGCTTTGAATAAATTACCAAGTCAAAGAAATATTAGTTTACTAGTAGATTACCTTTGCAAAATCTCACTAATGTATTACAAAATAATAAAATGAACTCAACAATGTCAATATCCGAATTCCATTTTTTTTTGCAATAGGTCTGTTTCGAAATGAACGTGTCCTATCCTAATAAACCTGAGGAACTCACACGACAGACTACTGGCATGCGACTCAATGAGCTTTAATTTGCAATTCAGTTTGATTTTGTTGTAAATTTTGTTCATTTGTCCTCTGAATGTTTTACAACTTCGTGTTGATATTTTTTATTGTTTGGTAAAGCGTTAAAAACACTAATACATGTTTGGTGTATATGATACATAATAAAATATGTGAAGCGATATTTGAAGGTAGCTCTTTAAATGAAAATATTATAGATTCCAGCAGGAACTACATGCACGGTGTTATGAAACAACATATCAAATCAAATTCATAAAACACCTGAAGTTTTGAACAAAACTTTTATTTATGAGAAATAGTGAAGACAACTTCATCATTTTACACTAATTATAATAATTATAATTCCGGCTGAGAATAGTGTAACACTTGACAGACGTAAGACTTGTAAGCTTTACGACCTAACTGCTAAACACGCAATTAAGTATATTAGCATTTGTGAATGAAAATTCAGCCAACTTACACGATATGATGTGATTGTTCAGTGCATTACACTTAAACCAGTTTGGAATTTCAGACTGAGATGTTCTTTGAATATAAATCTTAGTTAAGACCTACAGGCAACTTCGGTTCTGACCATGGGAACTTTTGTGAGGGCTTAATTCGTCTGAAAACTGAAAAGCTCTTAAATTTATTTATTTTATATGAAGAGCTCAACGAGTTCAACTGTGCTCAACAAATTCTAAACATAACTTGAAACTAAGGTATTACATGCTTTGGTGGAGATTCAAACTCGTTTTCGAGAGTATAAACTTCTGAAGAAAGATTCACCTGGATATGCGTATTTACTTACCGTGTAATCTGATAGTTCGGGGTTATAATAGACACAGTGTTGGGCGGTTAAGATGACGTTCTCGCGAATAATTACACCGCCACAAGAATGCTTCTCTTGTACTAGGATCTGAGCATAGTATGGTACTTCCCCTGGTAAATAAGTTGCAAGTAGAATTAAAATTGAAACAAGTTATAAAAATCAAATAATTAAATTGAATTATTTAAAAAGTATATTGTAGGAAAAATCATTAAAATTTCAGAAATTGAACTAGCAGAGGAATATTTACAGTTTACTTTCAATCTAAATTAATATTTTGGTCACTAATGTAACAATTCCCTTGCGAGTCGGCAAAAAAACGTATTAACGTATAATATATATATTTTAAGTAACATCTTGCTTCACGTACCGTTCACATAATCTTTAAAACAAAGATCACACTATTATGGCCCAATGTTAAAAATGCTTTATTAATTTCACGAATTAAATACAATAAGTGAATTTAATAAATTATGTTTGACATACGTCTTTAATAATGTGACGTTTGTTGTAAGATATTGTTTGTCTAAAGCAATGTTTATTTCTATATGACGCGTACAGGAAAAATGGAGGAAAGAACATAAAAAAAAATGAAATTGCACTCCAAAGCAACGTATTACCATTTAGCCGTTCCAAAGGACTCAATACAAGAGCTCAAAATATCACCAAGCCAAAACGATTTTAAGAATTTGAAGTACATACAAGTAAACGAGGGTGCTAAATTTTAAAATGCGCTTTACAAGAAATCACCTTTAATTCACTCTTTCTTTCCCTGTATACTTCATACACTGCAAAAAGGAGCTGTGTTAATTTAACACAATGTGGTTTCCGAGCGTGACTAGCACATTTGTGCGTTATACCAACACAACACACGGTGTTGATTTCGGTACTGTGAAAAAAAAGTTACGGCTGCATTGAGATTTGAACATGGTTGCTCAGTTAGAAGTCGATCGTCTTACCGACTTGGCGTAATTGTCTGACAGAACAGACACGAGATACAAACGATATTTAGTGAACAACATTTGAATGAATCGACTGCACTATGCGATCAAATGTATGTTGCTGAACACCCAAAACAAACTAAGTTAATTCCACGACTTATCCCATGGTATAATCACTTCTTATTTGTCAATTGAGAATCAGAATTCCCATTCATTGAGAATATTATATTTCTATAAAAGCAAGCAAGATGGCGACAGCCAAACTCTTGAGCAGCATTACTGCTTTCTTATCATAACAACACGTAAAATGCTGCGCTTGCTTTCATAGAAATGGAACATATTCTCAACAAATAGATATTGTGATCCCTAATCGACCAATGGAAAAGTGATTAAATCATGGCACAAGTCATGAGAGTAACTTTGTGTGTGTTTTAGGGCTCAGCAACATTTTTTTATTCTCTATATTGTTTCAATCTAGTGCTCTTTCCGTCTGACGATTTAGCAAAGTTGATTTAACACACCAAGTCTGTTGATTTAACACACCGAAGTGGTATTCACGCTGGGACACCGCATTGTGTTTAATTAACGACGTTATTTATGAATGTGTACGTTATTAGCACACAATTGTTTGTTTATGATCTATACATGAGTAATATACTGAAGATAAATTTTGGATTTTAATATTCCATAAATATAAAGCCTAGTATACTTGCTAAATAAGGTAACGTAATCATAAAATAATGTTAATTACATTTACAAACAATGCTGTAAGTTCAGTTTAATAATAACATCTAAATAATAAAAATTAAAAAAAAAAGCTAAACATGGCTTATATTATATATTTCTTTGCAGGCCTTGAATGGCAGCTTATTACGACAATTTGGCACTAATAAATTAAACGCATGTTTTAAAATGTATTTTGCCAATACATGTGAGAAAACAAAACGATGTCAACATTATTTCTTACTTAATTTTCAGCAAAATGTAACTTTAATTTGGAATTGCATCTCATTAGTTTCGCAAAGTTTCATCGACTGAATATCAATTGAATTGGGATAAAATTAATATGTTTCTCTGTTTTAGAATGAAGTTAATAATAAAATGTTATTAAATAAGCTAGTTTGCTTTATGCCAGTGGAT
>JAGDQP010064633.1:0-11541 GCA_022664845.1 Lepisma saccharinum | reverse complement strand
TGGAAGCCCAAGTTTGACAGGATCCCAAATTCTTGTATTTCTGTTGTCCCGCAAGGTGTATCTTGGAACATGAAACGCTTTTGCAGATGTAGCAAGACTCATCCTTTTTCTTGCCGAATCAGAAATTAAAGCCATAGTTTCTGAGTTCCTAAAGTCTTTCAAAGACTTTCAGTAGTAGTTACGAACCACGTTTGCTATCGAAATTAAAGAGGGGCATCTGTGTAATTTACTCGAATAATGTCACAGTTTTTTGTGGAGAAAGTATAGAAATATACTATTGGTTAAGGTGTCGGGAGTACCCCACAACGTAATGTCGGGATAACGCCTAATATTAGATATATATCGATTCTTGGAGTTTGGATCATTGATTAAATGAAATGAAACTATAGTACCTGTGAGCATACAAGGCTTAACCTCAAAATCCTGAATCAACACTTGTTTATAAACACTTTAGAACCGAATTTACTATATTAGAACAGAGTTATTTTAATCACGTTTCCTGGACAACATATCTTACAAATACGATTCTGGTCTTCCACAAATACAACACTGAAAACCATAAATCGGCACAGAGATTCTGTACACTACCAAGTCTCTTCCTCGACTATTGTTTACATCATGAGTTGACTTGTACAATATACAGTGTTGCAAGCTTAGAAATGTCGGAATTCCCCAACTATCGAAAAATACCCTAAATGACCCTACTTTCCAGAAAAGAAAACGTTCCGGAATTAAGGGAAATATTTTAGAACTATACCGGAAATATTTCATGCTGGGTGGGCGTTATTTTAAGTAATTTGGCAGTTATTATTGCAAAATAGATTTGTTTAACAAAATTCAATGTGTTAGCAACTGTGTCATAATGTGTTAGCAACTGTCGTCTAGAAGTCCCTTTCTTACATATTACCTCTTTCCTCTAATTGGAAACACGGCTAAATAAATGTTCTGATTTTGTGTTTGTATTTATGCACATGGTTTAGTCATTGAACCTGGGATAAATTGAATTGTAGTAGTTTTTATTGTATTATACCTTTACAGGAGTGATATTTTTTCGGTTTGAATGGGTTCAACTTGCTTGACACATTGTTACACTATAATTTGCCCACAGGCTTATGGCGGGTGATTATCGTACGAGCGATATTCAATGAAATATCTCCGGACGCAATCGGAGAGCTTCATTTATTTTCGTGTACTTCCTCTTACAAAATTGTCTTCTTCCTAAGAATCTGCGTGAGCTGTGAAGATCAAGCATGAAATAAACGCTAGGACGTTCGCATCTACGCTTGGTAGTTTCCGTATACTGTGACAGACTACAACTGCATTCTCGTTGTTGCTAATATGAGTGAAATTTGGCAACAATGTTCAACTGACAAGACATACGGTACAATAAAAACAGCTCCATATGCTGCTTGCCCTCGTTCAGAGCAGCGTTGGGACTCACGGGAGTAGGACCTGTTATTAAGCACTCCACGGTATTAAAGCTGATAAATTGAGATCTATGCGTTTTTCGTGGCTTGGCATGTGATCTAGCGATTCCCAAACAAAAATAAATAAATTAATCATCTGCGTTAGATTAGGGTCAGGCGCGATTTCGTAGGAATCTTAATTAAATAAGTATCTAAAAATGGTCGGCCGTTTTAAGAGCCATTCGGTTCCCGCCATTTTCTTAACTTTAATCCTATACAAATATCCTTATTGTATTCTCCCTATCCTTACTTACCATGGGCAGAAACAAAAGAGGGACAAGAAGCCAAAGCAAAGAGAGCAGCGAATCTCCGAACAAAGAAGAAATTCTATCAAAGCATGACAGCGATAAAGAAGCAGGACCAAAGCAGAAAAATCTAACTAGGGCTGATTTTCTTAAGAAAAATTTACCACTCCAAGAAACACCAAGAAGGAAGAAGAAAAGTGAAAAATGAATGCGGAAAAGGATCCTTACAGCAACTTCGAGAAGAAGAAGATGAGGATGGTGAAAGCCCAACAAATAAGAATCTTTCTTCCTATCCAAATAACTCAGAGCAAAAGAGAAATCCTCATACACCTCATACCTCTCCTCCAAAAGTACCTATTGACAATAATTCCAAAAAAGTCACAAATGAGCAAATGTCAAGTAACTCCTCTCCTAAAACCAACTGCAACCGTTCACCAAAAATAAGTAATCCTGTAATGCGTTCCAGTCCATACTCTCCCAAATATTCAAATAAGTACAATGATCCACGTACGGACGTATATAATACTATAAATATTGAGGAGCAGGAATCAGACACCGAACCAAGTAAAGTCAACGAATCCATCTTCAACTGAAGAAATGCTAAATGATAAATTCACGATTGTCATCAGAGGGATCAGGGCTGAACTGAGAAATCCGTTAAATTTTTACAAATTAGTACAAAGGCGAATTCCTGATTTAGACATCATTGCATATCCTACATTAAAACAAACAGGGCTCAAATTAGTTTTCGAAAATAAGGCTAACAAGGATAGTTTCATCGAAACATTTAAAGACAACGATTTCGGACCCTCAGCCACTATGGATAAATCAAATGAAAGAAGGACAATTCCACAGAAAGCAACCACTACTACAACGTTCACATGTGTTGTTAGAGAGGTAGAAACAAACGTCAAAATTGAAGAATTAATGCATCACCTAATAAAAGACAAAAAATGCCACTTACAAATATCACACGTATTAGAAATGACAGGGGCCCCACCACCATGATCAGATTATTCACGAAAAATCCTGAATTGGTCAGTTTTCTCATAACAAATGGATTGACAATAGGGTATACCAGGCACAAGGTGGAGGAATCTATCTCTACTGGCAGACCAAAACCATGTTATACCTGCTATCAATATCACAGCCAGTTTCCATGCAGGAACGAGCCCTCTTGCTTTAAATGTGGCAACAAACATCTACCCTCATTTAAACATTTAAAGTTACTCTTGTAAAAAACCGGTAGACAAAAATTACTGTGCCACATGCAGAATTAAAGGTCATCGTACGGGGGCTTCTAGTTGTCCAGCAAGGCCGAACAATAGAAGGGACTGCCTCCCTCAAAAAATTTTCAGGGCTAATTCAAATATTTCTTATCAGCCGGGGCAGCAGAAACAGAATGAAGTGCCTTCAAATACAAATGACGCTAATAAAGAAGCTAGAAAAGACATTGGACAGCAGGCAGAAGGTTATATTAATAACACATTGAATGACTTCTTAAATAAAATAATTAAATGGACATCAACAATTCTCACTTTAGGCATTCCGCAGAGCAAAGAATCCTTAGAAAAGGTTACAAAAGCCATTAATGTAGCGACTGAAGAGATTTTCCAACTTAGACTCAACCTATTACAATCAATGGACGGTCATCTGTTCGTAGGACAACAGCCATTTACGAAATATAAAAAAAAATAACTCTAAAAAGTAATCTTACAAAAGAAATCTCAAATAACAACTCACTAAACAAATTTATTACAGGGAATGATTGAAATAATTTGAACAAACAAAACCAAATCACTTCTTACAAACTGACTGGACGCATTCGGCAAGCGATACGAAGGATGAAGGCGATCAAACTCTTATATACAGAAAAAATCAAAACAATTCCTTTAATTATTTCCTAATTTATTTAACCTTCTCCACATCCGTATTAATTCAATCCTACCTAGAATACCTTTTTATGGCTCTTACACATTTTAAGTTATTCCTGTGCAATTAACGTGCTCTTTCGAAAACGAAAACTAAATTATTTAATTAGCTACTAAATAATCATTGTGTTTTTGCAGATATCCGGTTCTTTTTATTCAAACTAAACATTCTTTAAATTCTAACACATTCGTATGAAAATCAAAAGGACGAAAGTGGCTTAAAATAGCCAGAAGTCCCGTCACGGTGACCCCTAGTGGGCCTATGGCAAAGTGGTCCTGCGGGCCAGTAAAATACAGGCAGGAGTGCTTGCCCTCTCACAGAATCAGTGACTCCAAAAAATTCCCCTCTTATTGGCTGCTCTGTCGCAGTTTGTTTTACTTGCTCAAATTCACCCGCCATAAGGCATTGGACAAAGTATAACAGTAAGTTTACTGAGAAATCTAGCAAACCTCAAATCGTTGTATGTTGAGATTTTGGACTACTGTTTAATGTTCAAATATATCATCTCCGAATATTAAACGAAAATATAAGTATGCTACCACAAACTGCCATGGTCTAAACTGTTCATAACTTTGACGACGAAAAAAAAAGGGTTGATGAAGAAGTGGTCAACTATCATGTTAAATATGACGTGATTGGATGAAACGGGAGTAGCCTAGGATATTCCGAATGTAGGAATTAGGAGAAAGTTGCGAGTTCAGAGGAAGAAGGGGTTGCCGCTTGATACTCGTACTGAAATAGGAGTACAAGGAAGCCATGGAGGATAGATTCAGTTTTTAGAGTGTAAAATAGGCGCATAAATTGTGCGGCGAAATAGAAAAAATGTAACAATTTTGTGTGCAGTCTTTGTGCATAGAAAGTTAGATGAACTTCAATGGGGGTTACAGCATGTGGAATCTTTAATTCTATTTCTTCAATTAACTAAATTAAGGTGACTGATTTCAGTCAAAGTGATGTTGTAGTCATACTTGCTATTCGATTGTTCGGGTGGGTGTGCTCGCTGTTGCACTATCTGTACTGGAAGTGCAAGGTCGTACAGAGCTATAAGTGGATGTTACGTCACAGTGTCTATTCGTTCAATCCCATGGAGTTCTCACCCGAATGGGCAGATGGTTATTTCCTTATAGCACGCAAGCCATCTGTAAGCCCCTTCTCTCACATATACACTGAGAACGCAGCACGACTGTCAATTGTCTGCACCTACCTACACTCTCTCCAGAGCAGGAGCAGAAAGTGCTTGCACTGAGTGAGTTACACTATACTTGCACTCGCGCCGGCCATCCGAACAGTTGAGATGCAGCTTGCACTGGGTTACATTACCCACTTGAACGCAAAAGTGTACACTTGTTCAAGCAGTGCAACCCACTCGAACAAAGCTAGAGTCATACACAGAGAAACAAGAGACAGTCAGTCAGTCACAATTCATATAAGAAGTTTGTCAGTGACATAAAAAGTGTGTGGCTTTGCTGAGATAAGCTGTCCTGTTTCCTCAATCTGTTATATTGTTTGCTGCTGGTTTAGTTTAATGATGATTTTTAAGTTGTTTGAAATTTAAGTATGTTATGATTATGAAATCAACCTGGTAAACTAAAAAACGACTCGCCGTACCGTCATAATGTACATATTTGCTTGATCCTGTAATTTAATCAACATATGGTCCCAATAGCATTTCTTTATGCCCCTTCTCTTCCAAATTCTAAAAAGTCAAAGCGAAAGACTTAGAAATCCCTAAAGTTCCGTGCTTTAGTGGATCCCTCAAGTTTTAGTTGTTGAAGTACAACTCGTCTCACAAATGCAAAGTGACTGGGAAAGCTGTTTGGTACCTTGATCAACCGACAGCTTGGATGAGGTGTAGAAAGACCTAAGTTTGTCACAAGAGAGCGAAAAATCGTTCTGGACGGATTAAAATAACATTAGAATTAGCACCGGTTTTCTTGTTTAGAGGTTAGTACTGTTCTCGGATTCCAAACATTAGATTAATCCAATCGATGACATGGTAGAGTGATTCATTTAGAAATACGAATCCAGCACCAGTTTTTAACTTCGTAGTTCATTGCTACTGATCCTGACTAACAACGAAAACCACCGACGTCATTTAAATATTAATTATAGAGAATTTCAAAAATTCAAATTAAGTGCCGGATATGATTCTTTCCAATCAATAGTAATAATTTCGGATAATCAAAGCATCAGTCTAATGTACAGCTAAAATCAGATTCAATGTGTTAGGGTTAAGATGTAACATAAATGCCTAAAAGTAGAGTACGATTGCGTAAATTAGAATCAGAATTAGATTAATCTTTAGATGAAATTCCGGATATAGATGAAAATTTGTGTTCACCAGTGCAAAGTCAGAAAAACATTGCAGCACAATACAAATAACCGTTCTAAGTCCAAAGGAAACTCATTTCAAATCGGCCAGAGCAATGACCAAGGTCAGTCAATCCAAGTTCAGCGTATTGTGCATGTATTATTAAAGAATTTGAAGATGCCGAAAAACAATTTCAATGGACTGACGAACAGGCGAAAGAAATGCAAAGAAACCTTTGCAGGAAAATGTTGTGATTGTATCCAACTTCGGATTCAAAATAAAAATCTTGATCAGTTACCCTGCAGTGAATTCAAAGGAGAAGCAGTAAAGGAGTGCAAAAGAACAAAACCCGAGAGCGATATTAAAAGTAAGCTTAGGGAACGAAACCAACATAAGGACGAAAATATCAAAGACTATATCTTTGATACGTATGTCCTGCTTAACAAATATAACCTCAATTGGAACGAGGAGAATGTCTTAAGCATTACAAGCAGTGGTCTATTACCGTATCACAGTAGAAGTCCGATAGACCGGCATCCAACAGTCCGGAACGCCCGATTGTCCGGCACCATCTCAGGTTTTTTCCCCTGTAAACGCTTGTGAACGACATTTGAAAGCGCTTGGCGCGATTTGGAACCACTCGGAAGTGTCCACTACGGTCTGCTACTGTTAGACGTAATCAGCATTGTTCGGAATCAATCGGAAGCGTTCGTACTTTATTCGGCTGTCACCACACACAGGTTCAGTTCATTGTTTTCGCTGTACGGCTTAGCCTAAAACAGTAGTAAGAGGTACCGCCCGTTAGTCAGGCATTTTCGGTAATTCGGCACCGTGCCGGTCCAGAGCGTGCCGGACTATCGGACTTCTACTGCATATGTAAAGAGTAGGTAGGGCATGGTTTATTAAAATCATTAATGCATATAGAATCAACGCGATACAACGTTCATCAGCGAGAAGAAAAACTCCCAGGAATGAAAAAGTCTAAGCAAAACTTTAAGGAACTGGTGAAATATAAAAATAAGTATGTAACAAATTCCACTTACGTCAAAAATGTAATGAGAACAAACAAACTGCAAGTAATGGGTCAAATAATCATACAAAGTGAAACTATAAACAGAAATAGATGAAGCTACCAAACCACAGGTAATTTTCTATCCAGGAACAATGGTCAGAATTCCGTGGAATATATTACCTGGTAAATTCCAAGAAAATTCTTGAACTTGTTCCCAACGTAGAGGTAGAGGCAGAAGTTTCCAAAATAGAGGAAATTACAGAAATCGTAGGTACGCTAAGAGTAAGTATTATAACTAATCCTATTTCCAGAGCTATGATCAGTGACAATTTTTTTCTCCACTACAGTTTCTCTTCCAGCGAAGTTGCGCAACCTCATCCAACTAGTCCGCAAATACTTTTCTTAAAATGTTGATTTCCAAATCATCTTAAGCTGTATTGAACGTACCAAAGTATTCAATGAAAACAGGGAGAAATAATTTTTAATAAATCTGTAAATATATAACTGAACCTGTAAATATATATTTTGTATATGGCTAGGTTATCTTGTAAATTTCTTTTGTTGTTCTACAAAATAACTTCTGAAATTTTCTTTTTAATTTTTATGTACACGGTGCTCGAAAACTCTATACTCCATAAAACATTACTTAAATGGATGTATCGGCTACCCCTTCGATTGTGATTTACTAAGCCGACACCGATCACGTCATTATGTGTCGAGATTTGTGACGATGCCGTATAAAGTTTGAGCGCCTGCAGCTTCGAAATTTTTTTAAAGGATTTTTTTTTCTTGTTTCGATGTAAATAATCGCCTTCTGAAGTTCGTACCATTATCTCAGAGACACCCTGTACACAAAACATGATTACTCGGTGTTGTATTAGTAGAAATGCAATCTTTTGAGGTTGTGGAACTGGTCTTCGAGTATATCGGGAAGCAATATTCTAATTTTAACAATCGACTTTTAAGGTCAATTTCACATGTGTTGCAAACCTAGTATGTTGAATAAACACATCGGTTCACGCCAGACTAGTTGTCAATGCTGCCGCTAGGTTGTAGCATTAGACACGCCCCACTAGTAGCTCTTAATGTTGTTCTAATTAAAAGTTCGGGAACTTTTCGGAGGTAACTTTTATGTGAGAAAAACTTGTAACAGTTTCTTGATCTGTGTCTTCTTCCTTCAGGTATTGCATGATGCTAACCTTGAGTCGATTTCCTAGGACTGCCAATCTAATTAGAATCTTCGGAAGAAGATGTTCCAACTGTAAAGAAAAGAAACCTCCAAAAATAGCTGTGGTATGACTTTTAGTAAAATTTATTATAGGACGATTTGCTTAAAGAAATAAGTGTTCAGATTCATCATGGAGTACCCATAAATAATCGAAATTTGAACGTGTTGCACGCGTACGTTCTACGACCGACTTCTCTTTCATATTTGTAATTCCTCCCACCTCAGCTGAACCATAGTAACTAACTGATAACATCGCGAGATATATCGTGGGTGTATGGTTTTCCGCACCACTCTGCCAAGCTGACTCATTCTATCTGGACTGGATCGTTGTAGAGGACGGTTTGTAAGTACTTGGAAGTAAGTTCAGCTATGTTTTTGATGATGGCTCACAAGGAACACAAACTAATTAGCAGAAACATTCATCTACAGTCACAATGTTGTAAAGAAAGTTCAGATTATTAAGAATTCACAACGTCAAGCCATGGCACATATTAACACAAATTTTGTGTTTCATTCGGACACCTTCCGTTAAAAGTTCGTGGCATGAATTCAATGCCTAATGCTCTCTTGAGTAATTAATCGATAATTTATCGAAGATTTTAATCGATTGCACGGAACCACCGTAGCTCAATAGTAGAACGTTGGCGTAGCATTTGGGAGTTCATGGGTTCGATCCCAGCGGCCTGACTGAGGTTTTTTCAGTTTTTCCTAAGTCACACCAGGTAAGTGCCGGGATCGCACCTTCAACATAGGCTCTGGCCAACACCTTCTCGAATCCTTACTCCTCTCCTGTATCGGCCTGAGCCTTAGATGCTTGAAGGCCATAAATAAAACTCAAATTAAGTGATTGACGCATTTTTCAATATTTCTGTCATTTGTAATCGTGAAAGGTGACAAAGTCATTGTTGTTTATTGGTTGACGTGATGCCAGTTATGAAACGAGAAAACTACTCGTTGCCTGTATTTTACCTCAAGCGTCCATTAAAAAAAATCATACACACATCTCTATTCGTTTTAGTCAACCACAAAAAAATCCCCGAACTTGCTTGCAAGCACTTCCAGAAAACACCCTGTACAATGATTCAGTCTACACTGGTGGTTCCTTGTTGTCATACTGGTGAGGATAACTGCACTGGGATTCTCCATAACTAGAACATGAGTACAATCCACATTCGAATTACGATTACTTTTGGGTACCATATGCTTTAACAAGGTGTTTAGAATAATACTTAACTTTTCCCCACCGAGTCCAGATTTTGAGCGAATCGTAGACCTACATTTTACACGTTCTTGTACACTCTTTAATCAAAGTATTACTCGTGTTCATAGCTCATTTTTAAGCTTATAGTGTGTAGATTCCAAATATATGTAAATCTTCTTTTCTAGAAACCTGCTTATCATTTTTCTTCTGTTCTTTTCATATATGCCAGCGTCGGAAACTACTATAATTATAAATTTACTTTGGACTGCCAGATTACGGGGTAAAAGATTATATTGCGCCTCTATGTATAATGCCCCTGAAGGTACCGGTATTGTTCATACAATTGTCTTTCTGAGACTGGTTGCTGGGTGCAGCAATGCGCAGCTCAATAACGCCTTTGAACGTTCGTTCACTGTTAAATGAATCATGAATAAGTCCTTATTCAAGCATTTTAATGAAAATGACGTCAGACATCGTGCTGCAAACTCTCGAACTCAAGACTTTCCGTCAAAGAAATCCTATATAGAACCTTGGATTGTAAACATGTGAATTCTGCCGATGTCTTGCACCAAACAATTTACCTGTAAAAATTCCATCGGGAATCGTGAATGCTGTTCTTCAAACAAGCGGATTATTAAAGAAAGAAACTTGTCACGTTGTAGAACCAAAGTTAAATTTTGGTGCAAACCGTTGCCTCCAAATTATCATCGTATTTTTTCGTTTATGATTGCAAGTGATTCATTTGTGGGCAATGGCATACCACAAACCACACCGCTTGACGGGGAGTCTCACATTCAAAATCTCGAGCACTGCCTAATTTAAGCAATTTTATGGTTATACCTTACAAAATTCTTCCTATATCTTCCCAATTTTGTCTTTACATCAAGCATATTGCAAACAAACTAAAACTAATTCCCTACAAACTAATTGTATGCCAACTTTATTTGCGGGTGTTGATCCAACGAAGCTACTGGTTGAAAGACTTTGGAAGGGAACATCACTGGGTTTTGTTTTAAGTTTTCTGTGAGGGACGCTTAATATATGACTAATGACATGCGCAACGTTCAGTTGCGCAGCCTATTAATTTATTTTAGGCAACCTATCTGAAGGACATGAATTCTCAAATGTTTGGGAAATGCAAATGTAACAGCAGAAGAGCACGGGTAGAGTAGTCAGATCACATTGATTGGTATCAAAAGACATGCCAGTGAAGGTAGCTCAGCGTATTGCCTAGTGTCTCATTTGTATGGTGGTATCATTTGTATTTACAATTTTATGGGATACTGTAGAATAGTCATTGAACCTAATGTGGACGGAATAAGCAGTAATTAAGGGGAAACATATCCTAGTTGAAAATGACACCAAAGATAAAACGTAATGGACTTCTCGCCCAGTCATTGGTTTTCTGGCGGTAAATACTAGGTGCTGCTACGTACACAAACTTATAACATTAGATTTCAAAAACAGGGGATAAATATTTTGACAAGTTTTTAACCTGGTCTGGATTGTATGTAATCGCAAATGTCATGTATAAGTGTTAGCATGAGAAAATCAGATTTTCTTCAGTAAATAACAAATGGTTACTCGTTATGTTCTTGCATTTTACGTACCAGCTTAATTAACTAACTAATTACATTTATTTTTATAGGTATTGTCCGGTTGTGGAGTTTTCGATGGCAGCGAGTGTACTGAAGCTGTATCTTGCTTAATTCATTTAAGCAGAGCAGGTGCAATTCCCCTCTGCTATGCACCTGAAATTGAGCAAATGCATGTTGTAAATCACCATATGGTAAGACAGGAATTTATTTTGTTTTAGCATACAGTGCAATGTCAATATGCTATTAGACTAAGAATTCGATCACGTGGGCTGGAGCTCTTGAATCTGTGCACACTACTGTAAAAAATTGTGTTCGATTAGTCGTTCCAACTGCACCTCTGCTGTTGAACTTAATTTCAGGTACAGGTAACATAACATAGCGCAGACACGTTCTACGTTCCTTTTTTTTCATGTGTAGCTAAGCGCAGATAATTGTTGGACTGACAATCACAATGCAAACTTGTGATTATTCACATACAGCCGTATTCAGATACGTTTTCTTCAAGTTACTAGCACTGTACTAATGAGTGAATAACGATCTTTTAACAT
>JAGDQP010064632.1:0-11542 GCA_022664845.1 Lepisma saccharinum | reverse complement strand
ATGATGTCCCACTTAATCCTCTTAAGTTCATTCTGCAGTTCTTCTAATTTGTCCTCTCCTGCAAGTGACTGATAGTTGAGAGTCGCCACGTATAGGTCCGTTCGAGTTGCCGTGTCGGTGTCCTGGCAGTCTACAGTCCAAACCCGGGCATTTTGACCCTCTGACTTCCTGCAGGACTGACCGCTGCCGTTGCCAGCTGCATTCCGTCCTCCGGGCAATAAGGCCTCCGAGGCTGTTTCCTTGCTTGTACCATCATATGTAAAGAAAGGAGGGGTGCTGACATTTGACTCACCACGCTGTCAGCTAATGCGGGTTGGTGAGCAGCCCATCCATGTTCGTTCGCCAAGTAGTTGCTTGGGTACTAACAGGCCCCACGACGTGAACGTATGGATTGGACATTAAGCGTCTACCCCGGTCGGTTCCCTTAAGTCTCAGCAAGAGGAATTAAGGGGTCTCCTCCCAGTTAGTGGCAGAAACCTTTTGGGGCGACAGTCCCGGTTTGCCGGTCCTGTCCCGGTTTTATATATATATATATATATACACGAGGGTCATTTAACTCGAAGTGGCAACATAGTTGTAGTGAATCACTCACTTCAAGAAGCTTACAGTCCTTCGATGTAACATCCGCCTGCCTGTTGAACCCTTCGCCAGATGTCTGGTAACCGTTGAATACCTGTCAAAGCCCCACTTTGTGAGAGGGTGTTGACAGTGCGCCTAAGGCACGAACAATGCTGGGAATGTCTCTGAAACGTTTGCCCCTGAGAGGTTCTTTCATTTTTGGGAAAAGATCAAAATCGCAGGGGCTCATATCCGGGGAATATGGCGGGTGCTCCAGTACCTCCCAACCCCATCGTCGTAACAGTCTGTACTTTATGAGCTGTATGGTATCGGGCATTGTCGTGTAGGAGAATTGGTCCAGACTCCAGGAGATGTGGGCGTTTGCGCCACAATGGTGGCTGAGGTATGAAGCATAGTATGCAGCATTGACGGTAACGCCCGGTGGAACTTGATGTGACAGGATAATGCCTTCGTGGCCGTATGACATTATCATCATCACCATCACGTTTCCTGGCTCTTGCCTAAGCGTTTTCGGTCGTGGCGATTCTGGATGGCACCATTCACTCTACTGACGTTTCAATTCAGGCTCGTACGATCTTCCCCACGTTTCGTCACTTGCATTAATGCCGTGCAAGAAGTCATCACCTTCCTCATTGTAACGTTGAAGGTGTAGGCGCGCACATTCCCACCTATGCCACTTTTGAACCTCGGTCAGAGCATGGGGTACCCATCTGGCTGCAATTTTCCGCATGCCAAGATCTTGTGTTATCATGCGGAACACTGATCCGGACAAAATGTTCAGCTCCTTCGCCAATTCACTACAAGTCCAGCGCCGATCACCGTCAAGCAGTGTCCGTAATCTTGCAAGATGAATTTCGTCCGTAGCCGTTCGCATATGCCCTCCACTGTGCATTTTGTCTGTTGACTGTCGTCCCGCCTGAAATGCTGCAACCCATCTCGCCACTGTCCGATACGGTAGAGCAGCTTCACCACAGGCCTCTACTAATCCTCTGTGAATCGTCCTAGCATTTCGCCCTCGTGCCACCTGGAATTTGATAAACACACGCTGTTCTGCACGCGTGAACATTGCGTTAGGGCGGTATTTCACACAACAATGACTTTAACACTGTCTACTCGCCACGCACACAGTAATATGGGACCGCAGCAGCGTTGAACTGACTCGTACACATCCACGGCACACACTACGTTCGTCATTTGTCTCCTGCCCACACGACACTCCAATCGTAGCAGTGTTGCCAGTTCGAGTTAAATGACCCTCGTATATATATATAATAAATCACAGCCATATTCAATCCACTAGTGGATGATACCTCTCCCCGAAGGGAGGAGTCTACTGCTCCCACGCTGACCAGACGGGTTGGGAGAGGAGAGCCAAAGCTCTCACTGTATATATAAACATAACCTGACTTTCTAACCTAACCTAACCCACTGAAGCTTAACTTGCAGATAGTGAAAAAAGTCAAAAGTTGATGATGTAAAGAACTACTTTACATCACACTACTAAATTAACTAGTTTACATGCCACCAGCTTAACAGGGAAACGAATACGATGTGGCATTAAATCCACGAAGTAACATTAAAGAAAGTCGTAATGTTTCGATTGAAATGCAGCTAAAGCATAAATAGATACAAGAACTTGTGAATCAATACCAAGAACGTAACTAATGATTTTCATACGAAAATGAATAGGAGGTAATTGGATCGGCTCTACGGAATGATAGCCCTAGCCGTAGCTCGCACACAGCCATTTACGCATGCGTAGCTACTGTAGTGTGTTGTAACATGGATTGTTGGATTAAGTTCAGTTCTGTGAAGCGTTCTCCAGAGATTCACAAAATATTACAGGTCTTAGTGATATCAGGAAGTTAGTTTCTTCAGAGACTGAAAATGTTGCAAGCCCAATAATGGTAACGCAAAGAAAATTCCTAAATATTCTGATACATAAATATCAGGTTAATTTCCATTCAAAAAGGAGAAGTATTGTATCCGCAGTGTGTTATTTGTTATCAATAAAAGCATGAAACCAGCAAAGCTCTCTCAACATCTTGATATATGCAGATAAAGCAACCAGATTATGTTACAAAAATCAACGATTTTGTTTAAAAAAGCAAACGCTGATGTAATACACTCAGTGGTATTAAAGTGTTGTTGGTGCTTCATATGAAGTGTCTTTATCGATGAAAAGGGGAAGCGAGAAACAGTACTGGCGAGGAATGAATAAAACACGCTGCTTGATAGGCTCCGCAGTTCTGGGCCAAAAAGCTTAGGAGTTTAGTTTCATTATCAAATAATACAGTTAGAAGAAGGACAGATGAAATGGCCGAAATATTAGGAAAACACTGACAAACAGAGATGCCTGAAGGCAATAAATAAAACTTCAAAATAAACAGAATTATGAAAAATATACAAGTTTTTCTGCCCAGTTAGATCAGATCACTCGCACTGTGAATTATGAAAACTTAATTGCGTTCAGCCTTTATGATTATGAAGGTAAATTACACGAGGATTTTTTATAAACACCTACCATCACATACCATGTCAGTAGAATTGTTTCAGATTGTAAAAATGTTCATAGTTAACAATGGTATAAATGTGTGGGTGTTGTTAGCAGTGGCTGAGAAAGATCGATGTGTGAAAGGAAAGTGTATACTAGAATAAAATTGTAGCACCATTTTCAGTGTGGGTTCATTGCTGTATCCACAGATAGGTATGAGTTGTCTTGAGTTAATTAGGTTCGTGAAAGCCTTTTGAATGCTCGGTTATATCTGTGAAGGAGTGGAGAGTGGCCACAATTGAGTTAATGCACTGTGACGTAAGATGGCTCTCCCGAGGAAGCCTATTGAGTAGATTAGTTGAACTGAGGGATGAAGTCAAGCTCTTTTTGCTTGATTCCAAGTTCGAGCTTCGACAGGTTCCATGACTTTAACTGGATTTTTAAGTTGTCATACTTTGCTGATATCTTCAACAAGCTGAATGTACTCAATTTAAGCGTCTAGCATCACTATTTTTCAGGTTATATAAAGCAGACGGAATGATAAAAAAAACCTGAAACTTAAGATTAAGAGATTAAACTTTGAAATCTTCGAGCACTGCTCCATGGCAGAGTTCGTTTAGATATCAGAAGAAAATATTCCAAAGGAGATCCCCAATTGTGTTTGCAACTAAGGGAATATTTCCGGGGGAAGGGTCACAGTGACATGTGGATAAGAAATCCATTCACTGATGGGCTATCAACCAACGTCTCTCTTACGCCACAAGAAGATTACTCTTTGGCAGCCCTTCAACTGATTATTCATTAAAATTTCAGTTTTCACAATTCTCTGACTTTTAATTATATGTCGTGCCTGGCTATCCTGAGCTCTCAAGAAATTTTTTGAAGTATTTAACTCTGTTCCCCTCTACTTATTTATATGAAACCGCATTCTCCTATCTCACGTATTTGAAATCAAAGTTAAGAAATAAACTTGAAGTTGAGATGACTTAATATTGAAGTTATCAGACATTGAAGAGCTAATTGTTCACAAGCAGTTTCATTGTTCACATTAAACGGTGTTTCGTATTACTGATATTACAATTTTGACGAATTTGTACCATATTTACTGTTTGCTTTATTTCAAGTTTGAAAGGGTCCATGAAATTCTAATTTTGTTCTTAAGAGGTTCGCGAACTTGAAAGTTTGGGAACCACTGATCTATCATCATTGAGAGAGGGTTGGTTGTAAAAAAAAATGTCAAAGTACGAAAAAAAAAATTACTAACCGTTTATATTTCCGCATAAAACCCATTTATTTAACTGGTTGCAACATTTTTCGGAGTGACTAGAGAGTTTGCATGGCTGCTTATCGAACATGAAAAAGGAACTCTCTACGAGCTTTGTACAGGGGTATTAGTGTTGTGTTCCGAAAATATATTTTTCTTCAGTATTGTAATGGGACCTGGCAACACTTAGTCAGGTACCCATCGAGCTCTACATAAAAATACTGGAGTGTCTGCTTAGTGTCAAAAGATAGACGCCAAAGCAAATATTTATATTCGTTTGTCCACTTCCAGTCTAATCGAATGTGGACAAAATTTTCAGTTTCTCAGTTTTATACCCTTCTTACCGCTGTGTGGTTCGTTTTTCTGGTTTAAGTCTTAATTCTTGAGTTATTCATTTAATAGTATACCGGAATAGTACGGTATATACTCTGCATGTAATGGAAAATACTGCAAATAATATTTACCTTCTTTTTTCAATAATTAAGACATAAATCAGAAAACGGGGCGCAGAGCGATCTTAAGTGTAAAAAAACTGAGTTAGAACCGAAAATTTTGTCCGCATTGGTTTAGACTGGAAGTGAACAAATGAGATTAAATGTTCTCTCCGCTCCATGGATGTAAATACGGTAGACGGATTGACTGGCAAAACACAATTAAGCTAGGTCAACTTGACGCCGGTTTTCGATTAATCTTGCCTGGTAAATTGGGATTTACTTGCGTCTTATTGGTTGGCCTATGTCTGGGTGTGTGGAAGCAAAGAATAGATGAAGATCTAGTTAAGGTAGAGAGGAAGAATATTGGAATATTTTAAATATGGTATTGTACGGAACGAGATGTTCAGTTGTTGTTTTTTTTTTAATCAGTTACACCTGTCAGGTACTCATGGTTTGTGCTGGCATCAATTTCGGGTCGCTAGAAGTAGATTCGTCTACCGTATTTAGATCCATGACTATTCTTATTACGCAAATGCAACAACAACAACAAAAAAAAAAAGTATTTGGACATCCCGATATACTATTCTCGAACACAAGGGCAGTCTGCGGAGTGTATTGAAGCAATCCACATTGCGTCAGACATAAGGAAGGAGTATGGGGAACAAAGTGAGTGAAACAACATTGGAATAACGCACTCTTAATTTCAAATTACGTGCAGAAGGTAAAAGATACTAAGACATAGCCAAGCTAGTTGGAAAGCCATGCTCTACCGTTGGATACATCATAAAGAAACATAAAACAGAACAATTTTTGTGGAATAGCCAACCAAGGAAACTAACGGCTCGGAATGAACCTACATACTTCATTCTGTGAATAAAACTCAAAGAATGAGTGCTAAATATATATTTGGCTACTTCACTCGCCCAGGACATGTGAGTTAATTCATTGAAAAAATTCATTACCACAATTCATTAAAAAATTGGGATTCAGAAGATGGGCATTGGACAAATGACGATTAACAAGCGTCTAGGAAAAGTACAATGGAAACAACATAGCCACTAGCCGGAAGGTGAAACAGGAGTGTTCGGCGGATGACTCTGATCTTGTACATAATAATAATAATCTAACCTGATTTTAACTAGCTCACCCATGGAGAGCGCGGAAAATGTTAAAAAAAAAATTAAAAGTACAAAATGCAATAGTTAATATGAGCATTTGGAAATATTCTGTGAACAAAAAAGAAAAATGTTGACTTGAGCTGATATCGAACCTCTGTCTCTGTATCCCAAACGGAAGCCGATGCTCTACCGACTTGGCTATCGAAGCAGATGCGAGTAAGGCCGGCTTTTCATGCAGGTGCTCGACGCATTCTTTGCTTGCGATTTGCCTGAACAGCCAACTGAAACAAGTGTCGTGTTGTACGAGTAACACAAGCTTTTATTGGCTACTCATTGAAATCGCAAGGAAAGCACGCAGCGAGCGTCTGCAAGAAAAGCCGGCCTAACAATGTGGAAAGCCTATTTACATCGCACCACTAGTGCGTTGGCCATTTCCAATGTACTTTTCTTAGACACCACTAGTATTTTCGAAAGCAGCTTCGCTAGGCCGTCTTTTCATGTACGCGCTCACCGCTTGCGATTTGAATAAGTAGCCAATAGAAATCCGTATTTCTATTGGCTACTAAGCCAAATCACATGCAATGCCAGCGACGAGCGTGTACATGAAAATCCGAGCTAATACTTATGAATAGGGTCTATATTTTAAATGAACTACCCTACGATGAGAAATTTGAACGCTTCGCGTGTGATGGCCGTCCTTAACAACATTGAAATGTCTCAACTAACATAAAAAATTTGAAATGTCTCTAGTGACCATGTTAAAAAGTTCCGAATTGAATTCAATTCTTAAGTTTAATATAAAATGTTCGTTACGGAAATATTAAGCAAATGATTTATTCGCTAACCACTTGCCCTTCTCATTATATTTTATTACTTGATAGGAAGATACAATAAAAATTTAAAATTTTGTGTAACTTGCCCTGTAAAAAGAAAAAAATGTAATTTGAAAGTAAGAAATTCTTTTGTTCCTTAATATTTCCTTATCGGATTTTAAATGAAAGCTGTTACCTTAGTTGTCTACCAATCATAACTTGTCTTCCATTGAAATAAAAATTAAACAGTTGTTCTCCATTTTTAACTTTACTGTCCTCCACTGGCAAAAAATGCCCTAGTAACCCTAACTGCGATTTGTTCAGTATTTTTTAATATGAAAAAACATAGAGGTAGGAATAAAATCGATAGTGCTTTCATGACGCCAGATGAAGCCAAATTTACACACGTCCATCATTACAGTAAATGCAGTCGTAAGACAACGTTTAGAATGGCGGCATAATATCGGGGATAATAAAAAGAAAAAGAACCGAACCTGAACTTCCTAACCTCCAATAATCGTTCTTAACGCACTTTTTATAATAGATAAGATAATATAAGAAGGTTTTTGACAGGAAAAGTAAAAAAAAAAAAAAAGAGCATATTACAATTCTGACCATATTTACTATTGTGATCCGACGCTCAAATTTACGGTTCAGCGGCAGCCATATTCTGTGCCCCCCACTAGAGTCCCTCTATACCGAGTAATGTGGGTCGGACGGAAACCTTTTTGAAACGCACATTTTTGTCGTGGGACTACAATGTACAGCACCAAACATCTGGAACCTTAACGAGCATTGTCAATTCTCTGCAAAATAGCAATATTTTCGAACAACTATAGCTATTTTGGAGTTTACATCTGACATGCGCGCTTCTCATTAATAACTTTCTCTTCCCATAAGAAAGAATGAGAAGGCAATACTCTGTATCGAGGGCCTCTAAATATGGGACCAGTCAATGTAGTGGAAGTGCCTCGTCCGTTTCGTCTCTTCACTACCCTCGCTCAGGAAACAGACTCACGCTACCTCTATGCTATTCGTAACTCTATGTTAAAAAAATCCTAGTATTAGATACTGAGGACTATACTCAGCAGTTGATACGGCGCATGAATATCTTAAGATTGAAAATATTTTACGATAGACCTATGATCCACACTTTTATGCATTCCCAAGTCAATTGTGACAGACACACCTCTTATAATTTGTTATGTTAATTTCTGATTGGATAGTTTATCTATGCACAGCGAAACAATAAGGATGTGATTCTTAATTATATGAGAGAACACGCCTTAATACATTGTTGAAGCGAAGGAAGATATCAACTATGTCACGTTGACTTACATGACTATAAATTAAATATTAGAGCTACCTTCAAGAAACTACCCACTCTGCTTCTGGTTTGGCTTGATGAAGACATTTGAATGACATATGCACACACAAAGAGAGGAAAGAAACACACACGAAATAAAAATAAAGAACTTCACTGACGGCACACGAATGGTCATGCATCATGAACCTTATAACACAGCAGATGTACAAAGAAGATAACAAATGACAGTCACACACGGGTAAGGAAATTGCCATAGATAATTGCTCACGTTAAGACCGTAGCTTATTCGCTATGCTATCCCATTATTGGTGAGCACGTTCTCTTCTAACGATGTCTTAGGAAGTGTACAGGAAATGCATGCATTTAAATGCAGTGTTAAAGTGCGTGTGTGAATTTCTTAAGCGCCCCTCACACCCTCTCTACGAGCGCCTGACTTGCAAACGTTTTATTTTAATGATTGGCAAATAGCTATTTAAAGGGCGTCAGTTGTTACAAGTTTTGGAGTGAAGATAATTTTGTTTTTTCAAAGAGGTATAAGTGAAAACAAATTCAGACCTTTTTACTTGTCAATGTCAAAGGGACAGCATCCTATTCTGAGATATAATTGACATCTTGGTGGTTTTTATCAGGGTTCATTTTCATGAACGCTTGCGTTGCTATTTGGGTGAATAGCCAGTTGAAACACGTGGTGTAGTTTTATTACGTGGTGTAACACGTGTTTCAATTGGTTATTCATTTAAATCGCAAGCTTTCATGAAAATGAGCCCTTAAAGTGATAAATAGATTTTAAATCTTATGGGAAGAATTCTACAGGAAGACCAATCTCCAAATAAACACGGATGTAAACAGGGTAGACGGATTGACTGAACCAATACAATTAAGCTGGGTCAACTTGACGCTGGTTTTCGATAAATCTTGCCTGGTGAATTGAGATTTACTTACGTCTTATTCGTTGGTCTATGCCTGGATGTGTGGAAGCAAAGAATGGAGGAAAATCTAGCTAAGGAAAAGAAGAGGAAGATTGGAATATTTTAAATATGGTATTGTACGAAACGTGATGTTCAGTTGTTGTTTAATCAATTACACCTGTCAGGTACTCATGGTTTGTGCTGGCGTCAATCTCAGGTCGCTAGAAGTAGATCCGTCTTCTGTATTTAGATCCATGGCAGTGACCAACAGTCATCCTCGAAAAGCACCGACTCCGCGGCCACCGAGTCATTTATCATGAAGAACGGTAGTTCTTCGAGTGACGCTGGCAAATGAATCTGTTAGCGGCACTCCAATGTAAGTAGTAGACACCTAGCCTGCTACACCATGATTTAATTACGTATTAATTAAACACGTCCTTGTAGCTTGAATTCTATAGACGCCACGCAAATGTACTCCGTGGATTGACAGGTGGCTATTTGAGACACTCCCTCTTGAATGAAACTAGAAAACAAGTTGAGACACGTATTTTTGAATGAGACTTTCGCTGTTGCCTTGCTCCTGCATTGTATTGATTTATTCAGAAAATAATTATACATTTTTTGTTACTCACAACCCTTGCTTCTCACCCCCTACCCGGCTAGGCACAGAAAAATGTACTCCGGAATGCCACAGGGCATTTGCCTTTTTCTTGGATGAAAAAAAAAAAATAATAGTGGGGTTGGCTTCAACGAGATACCTACAGGCGCAAAGAAATTAATTTAGTTTAAGAAGAAGAAGAAGGAAAGGAAAGAGTTTTTTTTTTCATGATCCTTTTTTTTTATCAGACAATACAACCGTAGATAATGAAGTCACTGCTTAGAGGCCAACACCAAGAAAAAAAGAACAGACGACTGAATTCATTTATCCAGCTTGGCTGTGGGAATTAGTATTGAATTTGTTTAAGTACTGAACAGTACAGTATTGTAACAAGGCGTGTGTGTTATTTTGTGCGAATTAAGGAGACAATTTGTCGGTAAGTAAAGAACATGGATTTATCATAGAAAACATTTTTAGAATAATCATTCAATCACCGTGTTTAAGAAACATACTTTTATATTTATTACGCGAAATGAACTGATTTTGCATCTACGCAGCTACGTCAATCAATTGTCTTAAGTTAACTTAATGTTTACTTTGCTTCATTACGATCTGGCTTTTTGTATGAAGATAAAATGCATACCAAGGCTTTAACCGGGACTGGAACGTGGGCTGTTAGACTTAATGGACTATTGGCACATACCGGTTGGCCGATAAAATGTTAATTTATAGAACGTCAAAAAAGTTACAGCCACATTTTGTATTTATGCATGTTGATTTTGTACGTCAAGTTACTACCTCTGTATTTGTTTGTTGAAACTAAGAAATATCACAGGCTGGAAATTGCCCAGGACTTTTGTTAAGCTATTATTGCAGTATTTTCAGGGTGGGACTGAGGGAAAATAAGAAAAACGCAGTTAGTGAATTATATGTTGTTGTTGTTTTTTTAATTTTGGGTAAGGTAGGATTTTAAAAAAAGGGAACCGTCCTGGACTTATATGAAATTAATACGGCGGTATTTGCCTGGTGGGACTGAGGAAAATATTAAAAAAAAAAAGATTGAATAAATTAACCATTTTAGCTTATTTTTTGTAAATAAAACTGTACGAATATATTTTAGCCGTAAATTAATTACAATGTTTTTTTCTGTTTATTTTCAGATCTGTGAATCACAGTGAAAATAGGACGACAATAAGGACAAAAATAACGTCGTTGGAAACATATGGTAAGACCAAGTATTTTCTTTTTGCCGATTTTAAAAGGATGAAACATACACACCATAAAAGGTAGCAAACACAAACACTAATTGTGGCAAATAAACGTACGTTATTTAGAAAAGAAAGATTTTGTTTAAGCATGGCTAAAATTAAAAGCATGAGGGGGCGCACAATATTATGTGATACACTTTTGATACAAAATACGTAGGGGACCACACTGGCTCAGTTGGTAGAGCACTTACCTTTGGTGCTAGAGGTTGTGGAATCGATGCCTGCTGATACCACTTGGCGATGCGGTGAACAAACACTGTAAGGGTAGATTTTGTTGGGGTGCTTCCGTTTTGTTGTATTTTGTTTATTGCGTGAATTTATTTCAATATTATCCATACGGCCTGAGCCATAGTTACCTAAAGGCCTTAAAAAAATTTAAACAGAATACGTAACGTAGTTGGCGTTGACTGCGAGTACTTAAAGATAATTCTGTTTTATGAATTACTATTTTAAAAAAGAAAGAAATATTTTGTTTACGCATGACAAGAAAGAAAAGCATGTAGGCGCGCAATAAGTACATTTTCAAAGACACTTGTTACAGAATACATAATCTAGATGGCAAGGACTGCAACCATTTAAAGACAATTTTGTTTTATGAATTACTATTAAAAAAAAATATGCACGACTAAAAAGAAACGCATGTTGCGCGCTGAACACAATTTTCCATACCGTTTAAGATAGAAACCTGAAATTTGGTACAAAGATATAATTTGACGATTATATTACGCAAATATTTTAAA
>JAGDQP010064631.1:628-11542 GCA_022664845.1 Lepisma saccharinum | reverse complement strand
ATGGTTCACTTACCGCGTGTATGCAACCCACAATACGACAGTTAAATGTGGGTTGCATAAGGAGTGGGGGTGAACGATAATTGAATTGAATTTAAGGCCTTTTAGGCAGTGAACGATAGTATTCGGTCTGTTCACACAGCGTGTAAGTCAAAATTGTTGTAGTCTTCAGTGTTTCGTTTTGGTGAAATAGACTTAACATTGATTGTGATTGATAAACTATGTAATTTATTAACAGTTTGTACAATTGCAACTGAAACAATGCTTTTTGTGTTGAACAAACACAGTGAGCGTGGGTTTTCCCGGGTTCTCCCGTTTCCTCCCATTTTCTTAATTCCACCAATTCACCTCATCATCATCCATCCGACCCGAGCCAAAGTTGCCTCAAAACCTTAAAAATAAATTCAATTGAAGCAATGCTTAAAGTTTTAGTTTTAATTGTAACTATCTGAAGTACCCACCCGTTGGCGCGGAGTAAATATGTTGACAACACTAACAATTGTGCTTCAACTACTACTACAAATACTACAACAATAGCTACTACTATTACTATAGAGTACTAATAGGTCTATATTACTACTACAAAATCTGCTACAACTACTACTACGAATGCAACTACATTTAAGAGTTTTCGTATTCTAAGAATGTATGTAAAATTAGTGTTGGAATAAATATTGATTATAGAATGGTCGATTTGTGCAGTTGTGTGAATTTACCCAGTTCGCACAAAAGAATTTTATTAACGAGTTGATGGTTTGCTTATGATTTTTAATGCGCCTACAGAATGTGTTGAAAATAGAAGTAGGAAATATATCAAACTAATCACACCTTTTTTTGTTTCTACATTCTGTTGCATTAAAACACTCTTTGCCAGCAGACAAGCTGCAGAACAAAAGAGTTAGAAAAAGGACAGAGTTATTGAGTTCTTCTGTTTGTTGAAATTCTTACGTGACTCTTGTTTTGCACGATAGCTTTGAACTAACAGAAGTGATATTATAGTCCTCAAAGCTTCACAGATTCGTAATATTTCATGCTACGAGCAGATAAGAAACACGACACATTACACTACAATATAAACGCTTGCGTAAGATGGTACCAGTTGGTACTCTTTAGTAATAAGTGGCATATAGTACGATATCCTTATACAGTTGGGGCGTTGATAAATCATACTTTCCTTCAGCAGCTGTTTTCAATTATTTCTAAGTCATTCTCTTGAACTCCCTTTGCTTCTGCTGTTCTCGTTATGGATCGATCGCCTGAGGTCACCAACTTCTCAGGTGAATGTAGGGGTAATGGTGAAAGCGGTTTCGTCAAACGACTACACAGGCTCGATTCGATCTGTTGTGTGATTTTAGTTTGACCCAGATCGTACTTAGGGAACTCCGGGACGTATTTGCGTATACAGTGGTTGATAAACTTGGGCTTCGCGTGCTGAAGCAGTGTTAATTAAATTGAGGGATTATGACAAACTGGTCCTTCCGTGTCAATTCAACACACCTTATGTACCTTACCATCTCAGATTTCAATGATTTTTTGTTTATTGCTAGTACCTGTTGAGAATAATAATATTATTATTTTCAGATTTCTTGACTCACTGTTTTTGTTCTATGAAAGTTCAAAAAGTAAAATGTTCCGTGTTTTTAGTGTACAAAATTAAGTTATTACTCAGCAATGCAGGACTTATTTTAAAGCTTTCATTTGATATGATGCTCGACAGGGTTGCATAAAATTTTGTATCCTGAAAATTATGAAATTTGATTGTCTCAAAATGGGACATCTCGAAATTTTTCAAAAAATTCTTAAATGTTGATCATACCTCCCTACAGCTACCATGAAAATTGTAATTTGGGACGATAATGGGATCTTGAGGTATAAAATATATTCGATCTATGCCTGGGGAGGAAAAGACACTAACAGTCCACATTAAGAATTTGTATTATTTATGGCCTTTAACGTTAGGGATCTATGGCTCAGGGTGGGATATGATAGAGGAAAGGATGCAGTAAGAAATTGGTCAGAACTTAAGTTCAAGATACCAACTCGATATTTGGCTGGTGTGACATAGGAAAACCCAGTATTCGATTTGTAGCGGGGGATGATTCGGATTTCCCTCTCTCTGAAAAAATCTTCCCTGACTCTGTTAACAGTTATATTCATCTAGCCTGGGATATGGACGATCCCAAAATACCGTATAATACATACCAGTAATTCTTCCCTCTCTCTGAAAATTGCACAAATCGAACACTGGGACTCATGTATCCTGTTCGGACACGTAATATTGGAACCGGGACCCGGATTCGTATCTCGAAATAGAAACTGACGACTCTGATGTGGTTCTTGGAACCGAGTACGCATATCCTTTAACCTTGTACCCGGTTTCATAATTCACATCCGGGCATCCAGTTCCAAGTATCAGAAACAAATCGCCAGGTTCAAATTCCAGGATAGCAATCCTGGTTCCGGTCGCAAGATCGCGGTACCCGGTTCTAACAATAAATAATATTCTTAATGTGAACCTATTGTTTCTCGTCAGTCACACCAGGCAAATATCTGGTTGGTACATTGAATTAAAGCTCTAGCCAACTTCTTACTGCATTCTTTCCGTTTCCTATCAGTCATAGATACCTAATACTAAAGACCATAAATAATTCCGATTCTTAATACGGAGCCACCCTTGGTAGCCGTTCGGTCCGAGGCGTCAGCGTAGCCATTCCAGGGTTCCGGGTTTGAATCCCGACTGAGGCACGAATGTTTGTGGATTTTAGAAACTTAAACAGTTCGAGACGGGCCGAAATCATTACTGACCCTAGAATGCGAAGTTTACCAAAGTTTTTTTTTATCTTAATGTGGATCGCTAGTGCCTTTTCTTTTTCAGGCATATAACGAAAATATTTTCTCTCACGATCCCATTATGATCCCAGATTATAATTTTCATGTTAGTTGTAGGAAAGTATGGGAAACATACGATATAAAAAAAAAAAAAATGTCCCATTTTAAGAAAATCAAATTTCATAATTTTCGGGATACAAAATTTTGTGCAACCCTGTCAAGTATCATATCAAATAAAAGTTTATTACAAGAGCTTTAAAATGAACCCTCTCCAAGCTCTCTAGTACCAACCATTGCCGAGTAATAAATAATTTTGTAAACTAAAATCACGGAACATTGGACTTTTTGAACTTTCATAGAATAAAAACCAGTGCGTAAAAAAGAAAAAAAAAACACTTTAACTATCTGCAGACATACATGGATACGAATACTGTGTTTCCACCAAATTTGTCCAAAATCATTCCTCCGGGTGATCAGTGCATCCACTGGATAAGAATTTGATGTCAAGACCCGCAAGTCAGGTGATGACGGCCTGTTGCACGTTCTTTTAAATCTGAAATCGTTGGTCACACAGATCTTTCTCCGTGGACCCAGAGAGATTGGAGTCACTGTTTGCAGGTCCGGTCTATGTGGAGGGTATTGTAAAACCCCAGTGGAAATTTGTGATGTGGGATCGGGTGAGTTGGGCAGTGTGCGATCTTGCATTGTCGTGCAATAGAACAACAGTCTCTCGCAGTGCGCCTGGTCTCTTGTGATGGACGGCCAATCGCAGTCAGTCCAATATCATTCAGCTGTCAGTGTCGCCGTGGGAACTGACTGTTTTTGGACTATTTGAGTGAAGTTCGTGTTTAATTCAAGTTGGGGTAAGTCCAGTACGTTTTGGGGAACCTGAGTTCTGTCGACGTGGGTAAGATCTCCAGTCAATCAATATGGTTTCTTCCAATGGGGCTACGACCCATACGTTCTCACAATCCATGACCCTACTTCTCTGTATGTTCCCTAATGGTGATCTCACGTCGAGAAGAATGGTCCTCAAAATCTCGCGACTTGAATCACTATGAATTTTTCGTGTGGGACTACATGAAAAGTGAAGTTTGTAAACCCCGTACTACTAACATATACCCGTTAGAAGCCACCAGGGACACAGCAGCTGGGATCACTGATACAACTCTGCGCAGTGCTATGTGAAACTTTAGAGACTGTCTCCAGGACTGTGTTCGCAGCAACGGTAACCACCTCACAAACAGTATTTTCAGAAAATGAGCACGCATTGGCAACAACTAAGAGCAAATGCCTGCACCACGAATTTCCTCAAATGCTTTGAGATCTAGCATAAAATGCATTACATTCAATTCCTTACACGAACTGATTGTCTTTTTGTTTCAAATTCAAAAACGTCAGATCCAGTTGCCGCACCCTGTATTACAATTATAATTAATATAGTTGTGTTGAAATTGAATTGTTGCTGACTGAAATAAGACTTTTTCAGGACGAATTGAAACTACTGAAATGTTTTGTTTATTTCGTTAAAATTCATTGATAGAATACGATTGATAGAATACACTAAGAATTGGGTAGCCCAGATTGAAATCCCAATCGGGACGCTGGGGACTTTTTTAAGTGCTCTCATGCCAGGCACTTTTTAGTTGGTGTCAGCCTCTTATCAGATTGAGTACTAGAGTGTTGTTGGTACTGCTGGGCACCCTGGAAAGTAAAGACGAATGAGCGTAGGATCCCACTTTACTTCATTCCGTAGGTTAAGAATATGTGGAGCGTTAGTTGCTCATTCTCATGCACCGTACGCTGCACGTGGGTGTGGCAAAAGGAGTACATCTCGAATGCTACTTTTTATATTTTAAACTGTCAGAAGCTTATATCGGGTACTCAGAAACTCGCGCTCATGGATGTTACAACATTATTCTTTGGCAAATGAACTATGCAAAATTTTCCTCCGATGTATCGTATTAGAGAAAGGCTATAAACTTATAATATGTCAACACTGTAACAACCATCGATCTTTATAGGTAAAACAGTTCCAGCTAGTGTGATTGGGTGTATTGGATACTCGTCTACTGACTTTCTGACCTGAACTTGGTCCTTCTACTGAGAGGGAAACTTCATACGTATCAGTCTGTTAAAGTTTCTCTTTATTATTTATGATAAAGATGATTAAATCTACCAAACATCAGTGTTCGAATTTAACTTTTTTGCCAGGGAGGGGGGGATAAAGTGCACATAAATCTTTGAAACAAAGAACGTTAATACCAAAGTGCATGCGCGGAATCACGTGGTGATGCTTCTGAAATCAGGGGCATCTCGGTAATACCTCTACGCGGAGAGGGCAACTTCAAAATTTTAAATGGCAACAGGAGTTGGTTGATTTTACTCCCATTGTAAGAAGCGCTAAATTTTGAACAACTTTTAGATGAAACACTTTTTCATTGCTCATACCGTTTGGCAGCTAGAACACATAATTGATAGTCAAAATTAGTATGGTTTAGAAGGTTTTCTGGGTCTTTTGGATGCTGTAACTCAAAAGAAAATAGTTAATAAAGGTTCCAAACTAAAGTGAAATACAAAATGGGATATGCGGAATCAAACGGTGAAATTTTCGAAAACAGGGGCGTCCCGCGAATACTGTTGCGGGGCAGGGAGAAATTAAAAATAGAACAGTGGTTGATTTTGCTTCCTTTGAAACAAACACGAAATTTTGAACAACTTTCAGTTGAAACATTTTTAAATATCGTCAGTTACAATACCTACTTGATAAGTTAACTGTTGACCTACTAATTAACTCTTGTAGTTGCCAAACGTTACGAGATAATAAACAATGTTTCATCTGAAAGTTGTTCAAAATTTCGTGTTTGTTTCAAAGAAAGCAAAATCAACCATTGTTTCTATTTAAAATTTTGAAGTTTCCCGCCGTAGAGGTATTCTCGAGACGCCACTGGTTTCAAAAGCATCACCACGTGATTCCGTACATGCACTTTGGTATGGACATTTTTTGTTTCATAGAGTTCTGTGCACAAGGAGCTGAGTTATGGCCCTGTTACGAATTTCGAAAAACACTGTATTTTCATGGAAGTAACAAGAATATATGAACTTATGCAAGCAGCTAAGAAGCAGTTTACGAAGTACATTAGTGTGAATGATTTAGTAACGCCCTGTTGGAAAATCGGACTGTATGTCTTGGACTTCATAAACATCACAAAAGAAATGGCTTCTAAGCAGCTAGTAAAAGTTCATATACCCTTGTCACTTTCATGAAAATAATTTCAACTTCTGGCAAATAAAGATATTTCGATTTTCTGTCTCATGTTGATCAAAACATTTTCTAGGGGGGAGAAAGTTATCCCTGGCAGGAACAAAAAATAAATTTGTAAGGGTGGGAAACTTATTTGCCAGGGGGGTGAAATCCCGGGCATCCCCCTCGCTAATTCGCACACTGCGAAACATGGTTCACTTCTTCCCATTAAGATAGAGTTCAATTCTGAAAGTTTATGGACCAGTCAGTATCCCATAGAACCATCTACTTTCGTACTGGCTGAAACCTTTTTTACCTGCCGAATAATACAACTTGTAGCTGTTACAGTGTTGTCACCTTGCCAGTTTTTAAAACTTCATTTCTCAAATTTTGCATTAGAGGAAAATCTTGTAAAGAGTATTTTCGCCATAGAAATTGTCAAAGAATAATGTTGTATGTAGGCACGAGTTTTGGAACATGTTATATTATGAATTCGTAATTTGATGAATGGCAACGCTCGCTGCCTTGCAATCAAGGGGTCCCGCGTTCGATTCACGGTGGGGAAAAGTTTGTAGTTCACGTTAAACTGTAATTTTAACGTACTTAACCACTTTTAACCGTACTTTAAACGTGATTTTTATCCAATGGAAGACAATTGCAAACCACAGTCGGTTCACATTGCCCAGGGACTTTCAGGCAGAACACCCATCATCAACAATAATAAATTGTAATTAACATTTCCGTAGATGGATTCCATTAAGTAAATTTCACAAACGGAGAAAACAAACTCTTCATATATACGAACATTAAATAAACGTAGAAAATTAGTACAAGATGTTGAAATGTCAGCACCAGGTGGGCGGTAATGGTCTTTATGTTTCATGCGTTTGGTTAAAATCTGTGCAAGGTCTGTCAAGATTATTACTGGCTTCTGCCCAAACATTCCATTGGAAGTTCCAGCGATCACTGTTCTTGGCAATAACAAACATCGCTCTTCTTGAAACACAGAATAAAAAAGTTGTGTACAACTACACACGTAAAATGTAAGCACTAGAGTACAGCGCAGATCTACTGGGTTATTATCAAGCCTTGTCACAGTTCGACGTGCAACCATTAATGGAGGTGTCAGTGATGTTACAAATCGTCGTATCATTGTTAAACAGTGTTGCCACATCAATAGGAAGCTATAGAGTAGAGCCGGACAAAGTTGTAAACTTTTTATGTAGCGCGTGATAATTTTGTAACAAAAGTAAATGTTTAATACACCGATGGAAAACTTGAAATCTCTTCAACATTCTACTGAGAAATGAAAGTAAAATATTAAATTGTGTAGACCACAATTGTTATTTATTAGACGTACGTGAATTCCATTTTGCCTGGCCTCTATGCGGTAAAGTTAAAACAACTTCATAACAATTTAATACTTTTATATAAGAGTCAGAGTAAAGAAATAAAATAAATAAAAAATATAAATAAACAAATAAATATATAATAATAAAAAATAGTCCAATGTAGTGGTTTTCAACCTTTTTATACTCACGGACCGGCAAAGTACAGGAAAAAAACCTTTCATGGGGTGAGATGGTGCCAGTAAGTTAGAGGTTTATTTGACATTTAAGGGGTGCCAGCACATTTTCAGAATCTAGTTGTTTTGGAAGAGAAATAACCAGTTTTGAACTTTCGAAATCTACAAAATTAGCGTTAGATAATGGAATATATTTATTATCCCAAGACTGGTACAACAGTTTCGCGGACCATAGGTTGAAAACCACTGGTTTAATATATAATAAACTAGAGTACATAATATATAAACAGTGCAATTTGATTATAAAATTTTGGCAGTTGGAATTAATTGTACAATGTAAATAAAATTCTCTAATTTCTAGCTTGTTGAATGTCCTGCCATTTCCAGGAACGTGTTAATTATTCATGTATATTGTTTTACATAATTATAAATATCCTATTTTGAACAAAAAATATTTCGTTCCTAAACTGCAGACTGTTTGCCCGATTTTTTTTCCCACTCTAACATCTTTCTTATTTTTAGGTAATAGGGGAAACTGGAGCTAGTTGCAACACTTTTTACATTTCTTGCGAATTAGGTCAAAATATAGGTTACAGAAAACTCAATTTCTGTGGCATATTCTGTTGTCCTTTCTTTATATCATATCTAATTTTGGTTACCTTAACTTCCTTAAAACCATATTTATCGTATATTATCTTACCTATTTTACTGACTACTCGTAGAATACTTACTCAAGAAACTAAAGAAATTTAAATGAAAAATGATATAAAACTGCTATATACTCACTGACTGACTACTTATACTAACTGAAAAAGCTAAAACTAAACATCCAAAAGTTTACATTTGACAGTGATGTGTAGCAGTCTTTCATTAAGCATTAATACCTTCAACTCAGGCTCTGGCAAACTCCCACACCTTTTCCTCAACCCCTATAGGCTGAGCTTTAGATGCCTAAAGGCCATACGTAAATTCAAATTCACGTACTAATGCTTTCGTACAATGTTGTTGCGTGAAAGGCGATACACTGTATTGAGAACAACCATAAACTACAGAGAAAAATGTTGAAGACTGTGAATCCATAACAGGCCACTCCAATGAAAAAAGAAGTAATATAAAAGTGGCCACATCAACCACCATGGCACGCAATCACATGCTGACCGAGAATTGACAATTGAAAATGCGTGCTCTCCAGAGAACGAGCAGTGTTATAACTAACCCGCTGTTGCAACTAGCCCCAGTCTCCCCTATATACGACGTTAGTGAATTGTTTTCAATGTAATTTCATGATATTATAACAAACATATGTCCTTGCAAGAAATTAAAGATTTTATTTTCCGAATAAAATTAAGGAACTACGAGCCTTACCTTTCCCACCTTGTGAACAGTCGCTCACTTACGTAAAAGGTTTTCTTTACTCTCGCGCTAAGTAGCAAGTGTACCGTTATGTCAGAGAAGAACAACCGCCATTAAACTCTCTACAGTGGTACCAACTGTAAATTTTCTTGTTGCGCATATACTCGGGAACAACGATTAACTTCTCTATAGCATCATATAAAATACCCAAACCTTCGCATCTGTACTTTTGATTTAAATAAAAAAAACAACTTTTTACCGAATCATGAATTTGAGTGGTTTATCATAAAAGTTATGAAGGATTTCTAACAGCATAATGTTACGTTGAAGAGTTCCTGCAGTCTCCCTTCCTCTCACCTCTTTGCACGTCCACGGCAATGGTAATTGTTGAAATATCGGAAACTTATGTTCTGGTGTTTTAATTTTCTTCCATGTTAATACCGGTACTGTACTTATCGTCTTCTGCTCTTTTAGTTTTTACCGTATATGCCTCTACAACAGAAATCTGTTGCAGTATTGAACTTCAATAACAAGGCAATTGAAAAGTCATGAATTTTGATTTTGTAAATCCTGTAGACCTCTGTATTTCAAAATAATTGCGACCTGTTTAATAAATGTAAGTATGCCTATATAATAAATTAATAATAATAATGAACTACTTAGGGATATTCCAAGTATTGAAGTGAGTGAAGCGATAGCTGATGGACAGGTGCGAGTACTGCAGCCAGCGATTCGGACTAATGTTGTTTAGGGTTATTTCACCAGGCGAATACCGAGACGATACCTAGACAGACGAGGAGTTTAGACCGGAGCAAGCTTTTCAGCCTGTAACTATAAAGTAGTTGATGGAAATAGAGAAAAAAGAAACAGGAACTATCTGAAACATTATTACGGACAAAATTAGTACTCTAGAACGAATATGATAGACGTTAGTTCTCCAGCGTCTCAAAGGTCTAGGGTTCGAATTCTCGAGGGGCGTGAATGGCCGTAGATTTTAACAAGCATTGCACGCATGTGTTCGAGACAGTCAAAAGATACTAAAATGGCCCATATGAAATATTTCTTTAATGTTAATGTAAAGCAACAATCTCTACCAACAAAAGATGGCAGCACTACTTCAGTGTATGTCTAATGTACTTTTATCGTTGCACGAAATTTCAATGCTGCTCCAACAAATTCAAGAGTTCGATCAATGCCGATTTTTAATTTTCTTTTTTGTTCATTGTTGAAAGGGCTTCATTGTTATAGGTTTTGATATTCACAACAACAATCAAGCGATTTCAACAAAGATGAACGAAAATAAAAAATCAGCATTGATCGAACTCTTGAATTTGTTATGAGCTTTCTTCCCTGAAAGTTGGAACTCACTAGGCTTCCATTTGTAGGAGCAGCATTGAAATTTCGTGCAACGACAAAAATACATTAGACATATACGAAGGTGGTGCCATCTTTTATTGGAGATCGTTGCTTTACATTAACCTTAAAAAAAAAACTAGAACGAATATGACTGTTGAAAACTGTAACTAATTGGAAAGCAGAATCTGCTGTAAAGCATCGATTGCTGTTAGTGATGGATGTTGTAGCTTCTAGTCTCACCCTTGTTAGTAAACTGTCAATTTGACAGTTTACTAATTCCCGTATTTGCTAAGGTAGTTTGTGTTCTTGTTTTAAATAATTACATCCACTTCCTCTTTTCTTCAGAAGTTAAAAAGTAAGCTTTTGTTAGTATCTAAAACAGCTTTTGTAAAACTCTATTCGTCAAGATTTGATAGTAAACAAAACAGAAACAAACACAAAAAATACATCCGACAATATTAACAAATCAGTATCAAGTCTATATCAGACATTAATATGAGATGAAGCTGCAGAAAACGTCATTAAAGCGTATTGAGTTGTTTACCTTTGTGAATACCTGTAACCAAAAATATCAATTAGATTAATTATTTCGTTCACGAAAAAAAGAAAA
>JAGDQP010064630.1:0-11542 GCA_022664845.1 Lepisma saccharinum | reverse complement strand
ATTCAATTATTGCGTATACAAAACCATATTATTTAAAAGAAGCAGTACTAAGCTAAATATTTTATTGCTGTCTTTGTATGGATTTGCTGCTTTCACATTTTAGTATGTTAAAAAAATAACATGACAAATTCAGCAACACTGTTCCAAGCCAGATCCAGGCCAGATACAGATCCAAGCCAGCGACAGATTAAGGAAAACCTTTGTTTTTGTAAAATTATATAAATGTTTTTGGCAGTCCTTTTGCTAAATCTTTACGTACTGTGAACTGGGTGTACTTTGGTTCTTTAAAGGTAGCATTGGCCCAATTGAATAAAAAAGATTTGATGGGGGAAGAGTGCTTTCAGTCCATGCAACAAAATTGTTCAGGTGATTAAAAACAGTGTGTGTGTTTTTTGCTTTTTAAAGTGAGGCGTAATTATGGTGTTACAAACTTAATTTTTAGTTTACTTGATTGATGTAAACTTAAAATTAAGTTTATAAGAGAGCAATTATACCACATTTTAAAAGCAACACTTTTGTTTTTAGTCTCCGGAAAACTTTTGTTGCATGGACTGAAAACATTCTTACCCTTCATGCTACACGTTATTGTTTCTTTCACTTGGAATACTTCGTTCCACAAAATTTTGTACTGAAAGAAGGAAAAATTACCAAGTAGCATGAATACCTCTTTCTTCCATTGGGCCAATGTTATCTTTAAAGGGCCAAAGTATACCTACTTTACGGTAATAGTTCTGTAATTTTACAATGCTGTAATTTTACAAGCCGATTTACGATGTGTGTGTAAATTGGTTTACGTAAGTTTACGTAAATCTATTTACAGACTTCGTAAGAATACATAAATTAGGTAAAGCTATTTACATAATTTTAGGTAATTCAGTTTACATAATTTTAGGTAATACATAATTTTAGGTAATTTAGTTTACATAATTAATTGTAAACTAAATTACTTAAAGTTATGTAAGTAGCTTTACCTAATTTATGTATTCTTACAAAGTCTATAAATAGAATTACGTAAACTTACGTAATCCAGTTTACACACACATCGTAAATCGATTTGTAAAATTACAACATTGTAAAATTACGAGACGATTACACAAAGGTTTAGCAAAAGGGCTGCCAACAATTGTTTTGTAATTTTACATAAAAATTTCTTACAGTGTATGGTGCCCAAAACACTTGTGTTTGTGCCAGCAACTTGTGCCTGTACCCTATCACTTACTATGTGCCTAAAATACCTATGTATATAAAATAGGTTAGTAGAATAAGGTTGTGTATGCTTAGTTAACTATTACTATATTTCTTGTTACACTAAGTGAAACATTTTATACGGACATCAAGCACCAATTGAGTTTCCTTTTTTCACAGTATAAACTGAGTGAAGAAATAAATTTATTCTTTTTTAAAGATAGAAACATAGCATAAGTATAATGTAGTATAGATTTGAGAGAGTGCTTATTTTAATGGAGATCCCAGAAGGCATTCTCATCCACAAGCTGTATTTCTACTGTACTGAAATACTGTGCTTCTTGTACAAATTGGGTAATATCATCACTTAGTCTGTCGAAGAAAGACATTAACACACCACGTAACGAACTAATGTTGAGATTTCGCGTGAAGGTTAACAGCAGAAAGAATGCCCTCGCCCGACACTCACTCTCTAATGGGAACAGTTCCCGAAAACTCGTATCATCGTATTGATACGCGGACCGAAACTTCATTAATTACTAGTAATTTTGCCTCAAAACAGCTAGAGTCGCTCATACTTTTTTCATACGTGAACTTCAAGTGACGTTAGCAGTATAGCATCAATATGAATGCAGTACGATACTAAGAGTTCAAGTAGCATTCTACTCAGCCAAATTGCAAGCAAAGCACTTTCATGTAAACCGGCGACACTTTGCCATCTTTGAATCACTGTTTATCCTTGCCTCGATAATAAACATCGACCACTTTTTTTCGGAGATTTCTGCCAGGATCCTAACTAAACTGCCACAAGACCCCCACCTGGTAACAGGGGCAACAAGAGGGTGCCCTACCGGCGACATATAAATAAGTGAAAATGAGTTAATGGCAACCTAACATTACAAGAGAAGTCGCCTCAAAGTAAGATTTTTAAACGTTCTCAGATTTGGTAGAAGGGAAGACATTTTTGTCTGGACGGAAATTTTCACATGGTCTGGAGAGAATCATCGTTTTAGAAATCTAGCAACACTGTTCTGCACAATTGGGATATTATTTTTACATGCACATGAATTTGCTGAATTTGCATGTGGGAGATGCTGCAAGAAGGGCCCTAGAACAAGGGCTCTAAAACTTTCCTTGCAGGAAGCAATTCTAGTTACGCCATTGATTCCTGTGTCTCCTTTCCAGCGAAGTAGACAACTGATGTTTACAATTCCGAATAACACCAGGAAATATGGCAAAATTTCTACTCCTCCCAGCAAGCCAAATGTCAACCCCGACGGTAACCCCACCATCTTGTAGTCGGGGAAAGGTCGTCGCGACCCATAAGTGGCGTTTTGTAGTCGGGTCATTTTTGTGCCGCCGTCGGGGTCGGCATAGAGGCGTACCCCCTCCCAAAACCCGCCCGCTGGTGACGGCTCCTTGTCAGCTTTTCAAAACCCGACGTCGGCTCCGCCTTCGCCGACCAAATGCCGACGTCGCTTGGTTTGATGGGCTTTTATGCTCCAACGTTCTTAGCGCGTAAATGAGAGAAGCGCAAACAAAGCGTTCTCTGAAACAGTGGAACTAAATAAGTTTATTTATGCAACTACGTTGACGTAAATCTTCTGTCGCGTACTGAGAGACATGGAGCGAGAAGCAAAACAATGGGAATGGGAATTAAACAAATTTTCAGCCCAAGAAGTCAACTGTTTCCGGGCGTTGCTCAGAGTCTAGTTTCTCAAAAACCTCGTACGGCATGCTTATAATGCACTGACAACCTAACTTCCATTTTATTCTTCTTTACTTTTTCTTATTTTATAAATATAATATTATGGTGTTCAGACAGAGTGTTGCCATTCGTTCTTAATCCACTTGTTGAGACGTTGTCCTATAGCATGCACAAAACTCACTCGTAACACCAACTACCTTCTTCGTCTTTCGTTTTGCCCAGTTGCTGCTGCTACATGTCTTCAGACCCGAAGGGGTTAGAAGCGTAAAGCCCATAAAGCGCCATAGCACAAAAAGGGCAACGCGTTCAGCCTGCGTTCTTCTATGAGTATAAAGCGCAAGGGCATAAAAGCACTCTTACCCACCAATCGCAGAATAGAAGTCCGGTCACTGGAATTTTTCCGTCCAAGAAAACAAACTCTGTCGTCCTTGAACTGCTGCCAACCACTAAAATCTTGGATTCTTGCGTACTGTATTTACTCGAATCTTACGGTACGCGCATCATTTTTTCAGACCTTTCTTTACTTCACAATGGTTCGTGGTGTCCTCGAATCTTGCATCGTTAATTTAGCTCATTCTACAACGTCATACAATGATGAAATTTTGCACAGCGACGTAAGTATATAATATCCCATTGTAACTTTCATATATTTCTATATATTTACACATTTTAAAAGCATATTTTAATAACTTTTAAAATGGACTTTTTATCCGAAAATAAATACTAGCCTCCAACAAGGTGGCGTTTGATTAGTTGCAGAACACTTCAGGATTTGGGTCACAAAAGTACCCGAAATAACTCGAAACAAATAATAAAAACCTCTTTAAAGACGTACTTTTCTTAAACAATTGGTGCTAAAAAGTAAAAAAAAAAAATGTTTATACATGAATAAAATGAAAAGCATTGGGCGCACCAATTCAAGAATTTATAAAGCGACTGTATATGAGCGCGTTCCATGCTTTTCTTTTTAGTCATGCATAAACAAAATATTTTTTTAATGTTTAGAACGAATTATTTAAGAAAAGTATGTCTTTAAAAGATCTTTATTATTATTTTTAAGAGGCGCTGCACTTATAATCGCAAAATACGTTTTCGGATAAATGTTAGAAATAGAATGGAAGGTTCAGACTCCAATCCTCACCCAACGTTATGAAATATTCACAATGGATAGAGGTAATAACTTTTTCTGTAGAGATGCTTCTATTAAGTCACAAGTTTTGCAGTCAATGGCGAGTCATGGGTGAATTCTCTGAAGTGATCTGGCTATATTCGCATCATAAAAGGATTTTCAAAACCGACCAATATTTTTTAAGACATGACTTTGAAAGCAAAAACTATTTTTTCTTAAAATAAGCACAAAATAGGGCGTTATCTTAAAATAGGCGCTTACACCAAAAATAGGCATTGACAGGCGCAATAAAACATGGTAATTCGTATGTACCTCACATTATCAGATCATATCCACTAAAAGCCTACAATTTAGTTCACAGGAACAAAACAGGCAAATCCTAACTTTAATGATAAGAAATTTAAGGAATGTTGACTGTATTTTTCTATAATTGTTGGCAATTGAATTGAATTTTATTTATGGCCTTTAGGCATCTGAGGCTTAGGTCGGGATAGGGGAGGGAAAAGGATTCGGGAAGGTGTCGTCGGCCAAGGCCTATGTTGAAGATGCCATCCCGGCATTTGCTTGGTATGACTGAGGAAAAACTTTGGAAAAACCTCAGTCAGGATGCTCGGCCGCTGGTATCAAACCCAGGACCTCCCAAATGCTATGCCAACGCTCTACGACTGAGCTACGGCGGTAATTGTTGGCAATGTTTCTATTAATATGGATTCCAAATATTAGAAGTAAACACTCGCGTATTACATTCTTTGTGATTTTGAAATATTGTTAATCTGGGTCGCTCCATGCCAACTGACCAGATTTTAGAGATCATCCCCACCTCACCTTCTCCGATTTTGATGAAATTTTGTACAAAGGTTTGTTTTGGGTTCAAATGAACACATACACAGTTTGGGCTCAGTATCGCCGATAACAAGCGCGAAATCACCACCCCGAAAATAACAAGTTATTCAGGCTAGGTGAGCAAACTGACAAAAGTGCAAGTTTAGCTTCATCCAGTGCAGCCATAAATCTTTGTAGAGCCCAAAAAGAGCCTATCTACTTCACTTTTCTCCATAGGCTCCGAAAATGAGGTCCATTTGGAGCTAAACCTCATACCTTTTTCGAAAAAGTGGGCTAAAAATGGAAGAAAATGCAAAATGACACCTGGTGCACAAAATTTCACCAGAGTACAGGCTGGAAACCAACAAATCTACACGTACAGACGTACTGTTTTGTTACAGGTTTAGCAAAGGTTCCAAGTAAGTGATAGGGTACAGGGACAAGTTGCTGGCACAGACATAAGTGTTTTTGGCACCATAGAGAAATGCAGGAATATAATAGCACATCCGTTTCGGTTTCGTGCGCACCCCTACCAGTCTATCAAATTTTACACGCTCATATATGCAAAGTAAAACCCATTACATCCTAAAAACCTTGATTTCGGACATCCCTAATATGTTTTGTCACAATAATTTGGCTAACAACAGCTCTGGTGGAATAGTGGTTTTTTACGCATTTTCTATACCTACAAGTCAGTATTAATATTGTTATATTTCAAGCTCTCGTCGTTTGAGAAAATGCGGGCACACCACGACCATTTTTTACTCAATAATGTATTTTTATGTGCTGTTTCTAGTGACACTCACTACAATCCGTTTTCTTAACTGCCATGATGGTCATTCGGATCTTCCAAGATGACTGTTTTTCATTAAACTTCAGTTTCCATTTTCTATTTTAGTCATTCTAGCTCAGACATGCATACAATCAGCAATTTGTGCCTGTACCCTATCACTCACTATGTACCTCTGCTAAACCTGTAACAAAGACAGTACGTGTAGACTTCTTGATTTTCAGCCTGTACGCTGGTGAAGTTTTGTGCACCAGGTGTCATTTTGCATTTTCTTCCATTTTTAGCCCACTTTTTCGAAAAAGATATGAGGTTTAGCTCCAAATGGACCTCAATTTCGGAGCCTATGGAGAAAATTGTAGTACAGAGTTTATTTTCGGACCTCTGCAACCATTTATGGCTGCACTGAATGAAGCTAAACTTGTACTTTTGTCAGTTTGCTCGCTTAGTCTGAATAACGGGGTATTTTCTGGGGGGGGGGGGGGGTTATTCCGCGCTTGTTATAGGCGATACTGAGCTCTAAGTGTGTATGTTTTCATTTGAGCCCAAAACAAATCTTTTACCAAATTTCATCAAAATCCGAGATGGTGAGGTGGGGGACACTTGGTCAGTTGGCATGGAAATGACCCATCTCTCTTTCCGTTCTAATTACGAAACCTAATGATTTAAACGCTTCGTTTATTATTAATATTATATAATAAATAATGTTATACACATTATTTATATTCGTTTTTAAGCGTTAATTTCTTTTCAAGTGTGACACAAAGAACTTTAACTACATCAGTTCTACTTAGTACAAATTCATAAACTGTATAACTAAATTCCATTTTCTCTGTTACTTCCTAAGAAATCGGTTTTCAACTTTGATTTATTTATTGAACAATCTCCAGATACAGACTTATTTTCAGCCATTTCGCAGTGCATAAATTTAACAATTACAATAAAGGGAAGGATTTTAGAATGAATCGGCCATAGTCTTATTCACTATACCATCCCAGAATTTGCCTAGTGTAGCCGAGGGAAATCAGTGAAAAGCTGTCATGATAGCCGACACCGGGAATCAAACCCAGGTCTTCCCTAAAACAAGGTGAGCACTATACCAACTGAATGAATCGTTTTACTTCTGCTTAATTACATATAATGCTTCCCATTTTCTTGTGTTGGTTTCAAGTTCAGTGATAGCATACTATAAAGGTAAGCAAGAAAGTTCTGCGCTTTTTCACCCACCACCTTCGAACATCGATATGTCACCTAAGACGTACCTGGAAGATAAAAAATAGTCCCCATCAGCATCGACGACCTTCTGCCAACGTTCTGGAAGGCCATGGATTCCATCACGATAGAACTTGGTGGGCCGTGAAGCGAAGGTATCAAGTGCAATTTGCACCTCTACTAGGGATTTGAAAGCGTCATCTAAGGTGATTGTCCAAGCGTCATCTAAGGTGATTGTCCAAGGAACGGAACAGGTGAAAATCGGACGGTGCAATGTCCGGGGAGTATGGCGGATGCAATAGTGTTTCCCATCCAAGGCGTAGAATGATGTCCCGGGTTATCCTAGCCACGTGAGGCTTAGCGTTGTCCTGTAACAGGAGGACCCCTTTGCGATTCAGAAGTGCTGGCTCCAGAGTTTGCGTTTTTCTTGAACACGGATCAACTGCTGACAGTACACAGTTGCATTGATGCTCTGACCAGCTGGTAGCAGTTCCCGATGCACGATGCCACGAGCAGATCACCAAACACACATGAGGACCTTCTTCTGGTGCAGTGCTGGTTTCGGCTGTTTTGGAACCGGTTCATGGGATGCTAACCAATGATGACGGCGCCGTGGAGCTTCGCACAGAACCCACTTCTCATCACATGCCAACACCCTGTCCAGAAATGGCTCCTTCCTCAGACGAGACAGCAAAGAAACACAAGTGTCTGCTCGCGTTGCCTTCTGGCCTGGAGTCAAATCATGTGGGACCCATCGTCCCAACTTGTAGTGCTTCCCAAGTTGATGGAGGTGCTGCCGAATGGTTTCTCCACTCACACTGAATTATAGTCCCCGTTCCTCACATGTCTGTCCATTGTTCGCCTCAATTGCTGCCTGAAGATCTTCATTTGGTACCTGTGTTGGTCTTCCTGCACGTGGTGCGTCTTCGAGTTTCGTCACCGTCCTTAAACTTGATAAACCACCGCTGCACTGTCCGCGTGGTCAGGCACGATACCCTCAAAAGGCCTGGCATATCTTCCGCCCCGCTGCAGCTGCGTTTGACCCCAGGTTGAACTCGTACAGCATACACGCCCTTATGACGCTCTGTGGAGGTCCCATGTTCACTCTGTCCTTCCGCGCGTTCACGGTGTAACTGAACTGCCACAACCAGGTAGTATGTTGGCTGTACCACCCACACCAACAACTGACCTTCGCCTGATCTCCATTCGCATTGAACTCACGGTGTGAGGGCCAATTGAACATAGACCTCCACAAAAGAGACAAAACTTTCTTGGTTCCCTTTATTGTAGTATGCTAAGCTTTGCTGAGGCCTGAAGTTTTATTCCATAGAACTGATTTTATCATACATTTTAAGGTCATCGCAAATGTAAATTTTTCGTTTACGTAATCCGAGAGATCAGGAAAAAAAATTCGTAGGTTCGAACCTTGTGGAACTTCTGAGAGTGTAGAATATTCGTGAGATTTGTGTGCTTTAAAACCAAAAAAGTGTTTGTGATTTTTTTTAGATATGAGCAGATGAGCCTAATAAAGATGGTAGTGAAGTGATAGTAATGTTTTTTTGTAATACTACATTGTGATCAACTCTATAAAGATAAGAGAGATAACTGATAAGTGTTAAGATAACATAAGATAACTGACATAACATGATTAATAATTCGTTGATACAAAATCTGTTCAAATACGTTTGCAAAAGTAAGTAATATTAATATCTCAACTATTGTTTGATTTAGCTGAGACACAATCAAGATCATATTTCTAAATTTTATATCTGTCGGGTGAATGTTTTTAAGATTAAATTGAACGCAATGAATAGGGGGTACCAGTAATTCCGTCCGACCCTTCTCCTGAGGGGGGAATGTAACCCCCAAATCCTCGAGGACACCCCGCAACTTTGACATTTTTGCGGTCAAAAATTGATAGAAACCGTGCAAACCTCTACTTACGCCCTCCGAATTTTGACTTTACACTCCCCAAACTGAAATCCTGGCGGAAACTCTGGGGGTACATATGGAGTATTGTGTTATATGGAACGAAAACGTTTACTCTACAAAAGAGTGAATAAAGAAGATTAGAAGCTTTCGAAATATGGACCCAGAGAAGAATGGGGAAAACTCAGGTGGACACAGGAGATACCGAATGAGGAAGTGCTAAAGAAACGGACAATATCAGGACAACATAAAAGAGAGAAACTGGTTAGAACATTGATTGCTCAGAAATCGTATTCAAAAGAATGCAGTTAATGGCCTGGTTGAGGAAAGAGGAAGAATCGTAGTCCAACTCCTTGACAGAATTATGGCAGCTATGCTGAGACAAAAGGAAAGTTGCAAGGTTGGGATGAATGGACAGGGCTGAACGACATGCCGTTTTGGTCAGATAAGTAATGAAAATGATGATGATTCCGTCAAAGCAGAGTATGATGACGTATATAGTCTATACACACAGAATGGCTTCAAGTATGTGGGGTGAATGCGAAAATTGTAATTCCTTAGATATTTGGACGAATTAACCCGTAATATCGAATCATTCCGCTGCGATACTAACATTAGTGCTGGTAATGCATGGAAGATTTGTACGACTGCCTTCGACATATCTGATATACTTTTTTACTTCATAAAGCCATTCCCTTATATTAGTGGCACCAGTAGCGTAACTAAGGGCGTGTGGGCCTTAACGCAACGAACTAGAATAGCCACCGCAAATTACTGAACTTCGAAACTAAGCTTCGTAAGTATGGCCCCTTGAACCAAAAGCCCCCAACCCATTGCGGGCCCTGCGGACCCGTTAGTTGCGCCAGTGAGTGCAATTACTGCGATAGGTTGATGATAAATGTGTATTGCAAACCTTATGTTCCTGTCGTATCGTAGTGAATAGATGTATATTTTTTTACGCGATGTAATGCGACTCGACCATGATTCCAAGAAATCGCAGTTCTCGTCACGGTCGCCATTTAAATGTCATGCTCCCGACTCTCTCCCCAAGGCAGGCAGACACAAAAGCAGACAGGGGGCCCGCGGCGCCCTGTGGCCCCAAGGGGGATTAACCAACTATACACCACGTGGCTAAACCTACCCGGGAGACAGGCCTGCATTACGCCACACAAGAGGGCACAAAAATAAAACAAAAGAACCGCTTTCGGACCTGAAGACAAGGCGGGTACCTACCCTTCAATGCCTTATTTCAGTCAGCATAATACCTATCGAAGACAATATATACACTAGTCTAGAACACGAAGCATGCATGTAAGAAGTCCGAATAGAAGTGCCACAACGCAGATAAGTTGGCGAAAAGCAGAAGCAGGCAATAAAACACGAAGAAAAAGACCCCAAAGGGAAAAGAGGGAAGGGGGGACATCGGCGAGAACATCCTGCAGAAAACGGTACTCAAACCCATATCAGCTTCCCAAATCTGCATTCTCCGAGCCCGATGTTCATTAAAGACATGCAGAAGAAAGAAGAAAGAAAACCTTAAGATAAGACATGTGCAAAAGAAACAGACGAAGAATCGTAGAGAAAAAAATATCTAGAACACAAACGCTATTTCAGTGACCTACTGTAGTTTTACTATTCAGAGGTTCCCATCAGGATATCGAGAAGGCCGGTCAATCCATAGCACATTCCTCCTTATTCAGCTACAACTCTCATCGCCTTCACCATAACTCACTTTCCATAAACGCGACATCGAACTATACACCTCCAGGAGGAATCCAGTTCCCGTCCGTGGGACAGTAGTCGTCCCTTGACTTCAACACTGTAAGAATAGTTCGGTAGTGGGGACCCCTATGCACCCGACCCAAGTCCAAAACGGCAACTTCATTCCAGTATCCAACATCCTACCTCGTTATTACAAGCTTAAACCACACATTCTTCACCCAGTACACGAAGTCATGGAGGCCAGACCTACTGAACGGTTAGTCACTAAAATGTACAAGCCACAATGCGCTACACAGCCACGCGCAAGTTAGCATTGACCGCGAAATTTAGATAAGCTTAACTGATTTGACTATTCTCTAAAATTTACTTCAGTCTGTTCAACACATCCGAACCTAACTTCATCTGAACCATTTTATCATATACATATGGAAAATAACACTCAGCAGACTGACATAATGAAAGGTTGAGAACCTTTAAACGGCGTTAACATTATGCTGGTAAACTATCTACTTCTTAATAAAAGCCTTCACACAAGGAATATCTGGTAAAAATGTTATTTATTTTACTTAAGAAAACAAACGCAAAGGAAAACACTGATCATTGAATTATGGAAAAAATATGTTTCTGAAGATATGCTTTAGCACATCAAAACGTATTTTCAACAGATGTTGTTAATTTCATATAGCTAACAGATAATAAATAAAAAGATTGCAGTCCCTGAGAAAAGCCATAATTTACCACACATTATTCTCCAAAAGATTAAGATACTTCAGTTTCCAAAAAAAATAGGTTTGGCAGTATACAATTTGGCCCCGTTAAACGAAATTTCTACTATTACAAAACGCAGCACTACTTTCTATGGAAACGATTAAATACAACTGTATTTACAGGGAAGAATTTAGTTTCAATATTCCAAATTGTTTGTAAAAAATTTAGTACGTACTCTATTTACATTTTCCAAAACAGAACCTAACCGCCAATTGGATAATGCAAACATGAAAACTATAGGTTGGGTTAGGAAAATTTATAAGTACACAATTTCTGTTCG
>JAGDQP010064629.1:0-11542 GCA_022664845.1 Lepisma saccharinum | reverse complement strand
GACTTTCTAAAAAATTCTCGAACATTCAGGAACATTCTCGAAAATGCTAAATCATTCTAGAACGTTCAGGAACATTCTGGCCAGTCTCAGCTACTTCGGCACTCGATTCCCAGCCGCTTCACCGACTTCTTATAAGAAGTCAATTGATGCGATGCCCTCTTTTGACACCCGTATCTTCGAACCCATTCCATGCAGTTAGAAACCGAAACCTTCTTCATAGATGGGGGATGGAGGGGTACCATACCATATAACCCTCATGGGGCTGTGAGTTATACCGCTACGCACGGACAACCCACGCTTATACTTATTGTATATATTGATCTGAACTTCTTTTTGTCGGATAACAAACATATACAACAATAATTGTTGTTATTTCTCTAAATTCAGACAATCGTGTTACTAATATTAAGTTCCAGTCCTTACCTTACATAATAGTTTAACAGTTTCCAATTCAAAAGTGCACAGTTGGGTTACGACATCAAAACTAGGATCGTAAGAACATATACTGTCAGGCTGTAGATTGAGTTCCGCTTCCTGTAATTTTTTTGGTGATTCATGTAAAGACCAATCCGTCAGGCCCCATCCACTTGCTACGCAGTGTGTTCCTGCGTTTCAAAAAGTACATCTTACAAGACACCAAAAATATGGTTATTTTTAGTCTTGAATTGCACTAGCAAGATTATGGCCATTAAACACTCTTTTAATAGTAGATATAGCATATTTTGTAACATTATTTTATGTTTAACGTGATATAACTTATATATAAGAACAAAGGAGCATATCTATAAATTATTACCATTTAATATTGATGCATGGACAAACACTTACAAACGAATTAGATTGTTATATACCAAAACGGAATAGGTCAGTTTTTAAATAAAGTTGGGTTGTATAGTATCTTTGCTAAGAATTAATGTTTTCTATAATTCCAAATCCCATATCAGTATCTTTTGTTAGCCTAAGGTCCATTAAGATATTACATTATAGATACATTAAGATGTTACATTATTGTAAAAACAGGCGGACATCGTTATTTTCTTATAATTGTGACCCTAAATGCATTTAATACTATACAAAACTAAAAATGTAGTTATTTAGTTTTGGAACGTGGCCCTCCAATTATAACACACAGACATAACAAATTTATCAACGCTGCTTATGACATAAAAGTCTCCAGGGTAGTAAAGTGGTTACAAATAAACAACGAGTATTACACATTCATGGTATCCATTAACTATATTTTAGTGTACAATTTGAATTTGAATTTCTCCTCCTGGGAAATAATAAATTTGTTTCGCTGAATAATACCCATGGATGCTTTACTTTACACCTCTGTGCAACATTAAAGAGTAAAAGAGAAGTTTTCTGTCCCGCAGTTTCTACCCAGAGTTACAACAAATTGAAAGTTTGTGTGTCAATACGAAGTGGAAATGTGACCTAGACTACTACTATTTTTTTATTATAATGTGGTGTTTCCTACACAAATTAAGAGGAAGATAAACATTTTCAGTTAAAAAAGGTATAATAGGGTCGTATGGACAGAAATAGAAAATGAATTTTACTCTTGTGTTATACATTCATTGTGGTTTGGCCGAAAGATTAACTGATAAACCGTTGTACGTATACCACATCAAAATAATAAAATATTGGATTCAAGAAGGCCTCTACTAACTGAATCCTTTTCTTTATTAGAGAAGAGTGTTTTGGTTTCGAAATGGTGTTCAATGAACTATATAGGTTGTTGGTGATATGTAATATGCTTTCGATCCATGTAAGGTAGCTGTCCATGACGCCTATCACATTTCACACTAGTCTAGATTATTCCATTTTAGTGTCCTCCAAAACGTCGTTAAGAAGCTTTAGTCTATTCAGTTGCGAAGTATGTTCTTGCTTGCGATAATCATGGCTTGAGCCTTTAGAAGATTCAATTCATTTTTCCTATTCTCAAGAGCATTGAAACGATTATAACAAACAAAGGCTGTATTTTGTTTGTCCGTAATTTTCAGCTTTTGTTTGAAACTGCTAGAATAATTTGTATGGGTTCGAGGTTGATTAGTTAGAAGTTATTTCATGTATTTGTATTTGTATAGTGACCACATTCTTTCAATGGCAAGGGAGCTTTTCACTGGGAATTGAGTAATGAAAATTTGAGTTAATCGAGCGATGGTAAGATTGTAAAGCGTTGGAAATTCTTGGTTAGTACACCTCTGTTACTACTTCTTTCCACATCGTTTCTCTGACCCTATTTCATCCTGAGCGATTTATGAATAAAGGGATAAATAAATTAAAAATATATACTGTCTTCTTTGGGTAACAATCAGTCCTACTAACTTATTTAATTTGATAAAAAATATTTCTCACCGATATTTAACTTGTTTCTTCTCCTTTTAAAATTTTGATAATATTGCACATTTCAATGCGTTTAACATAAATTTGATCAGCAGTTTCACGTCGTGTAATTCATATTCCGCTGAATTCGGAAACGTATTACTACAGAAGTGTTTATTTAAATACATCATCAATGCATTGTAGGAGTTGAATGTTCATTTGCGATTTCCACCGGCAACAGTATAATTCTAACTAACAAATAATAATTTACGTTCGCCAATTTTTGCCCCATTTCGGATTACAATCATTTTACCATTTAAAAAAAAATTGTGTCACGTTCTTGTGCAAAGCAATCATGTTAAATTGTACCCTGCTCAACAAAATGTATTACTTGCCAGGTAAATAAACACCAAAACATTAGTAATTACAATGAGCAAATAATATTGAAGTGTTTGGCATTTGTTCATTTGAGATACAGTATAATCCGAAATTGTAACGAAAATATTATTACAGCATCTGAGGTGTCATCGAAATGGTTTCGTGCTCCTACCGCTCTACGCTTCACTTTTCCTTTCTATTGTATTCGCAATAAAGATTCTACGAACATTTAAAATTTAATCTATAATATTTATGATTGAAGTCTTATTCAAAGTTGCATTACTATTTTATTAACTGTAAAAACAAGTTTACAAGTTTGTATATTATCGTCGGTCATATTAATCGTACTTATTTGTGATTAAACTGATTAATACTATTTTCAAACGTTTGACAGCTTCCTTGGGTGAGCTATACATTATTAGAGATCAAAAATAAATTTTAAATTCAAATCTACTTTTAGAAAAAATCTTTCTCTACAAACTTCCATTGTTATATAATAACCTATCTCAGTACTCAGGAAACAATTATATCGTGCTTTCTTTTCCGAAAAGCATGAGATAATTAATTCAACTATCAGAAAAAGTAAAAGCAGATAAATTTAGAGCCGAAACACTCGTGAATTAGTCCGTCACTGGGAAACAAAATTATTTCCGATTGAAAGTGAATTGGTGAAATTAGTGCCATACCACTTGTCTTCCTCTTAAATATATTTTTCAACTTTCCTTTCTTTCAAAGCTAAACGACACATCGGAGTAAAAAATGAATGTTATAGTAATACTCCTGGATGTGTGTTTAGTGCAAGTAAATTAGTGGGTAATCAAAACCTTCCGTTTTTGAACGTCCCGTTTCTCAGATGCGACAGACTGGTTCTTGCATATTATTTTTTTTATCTGAAGAACGACTAGTAGGAAGCAATATTTTTCGACAATCCTTTAAACTTTCCATATAAGGACAATTATTCTACTGTGATATTATAAACGCCCATCCCGTCGAGCACTCATATTGGTTCTCGCGTGGTGTAGTTTCAACAAAAAGGTGTGTTAGTGACACAGTTTCCCACATTCCGAAATTGATCACCTTTTTCACTTACGATAGTACATTTCGATAACGAGTTCAAAATGTTGTACAAACTTTAGTATTGTTAATTCTATGATTAGAACGCTTTTGCTTACTGAAAAGAAATGTATGTTTTTAATATCGTTACCATGTACGAAAGTTGAGAATTCATAAGAATGTTTTCAGTAGACGTTGTTTGCAATTAGGCCTTCAAACATTTAAACCCATTCGACCCATACAATTGTATATTCAAGTTCACAGGTTATTCTAGATGTTTCGACAAACATTAATGATCAATTTTCACTATTATGTTAACAGTAGGTTTTACTTCTAATTTTATCAAAAATTGGTAATGGTAATGATATTCGTTACGACCGCTAATAAAAAAATTGACCGTTCATGAATGGGAGTAATTATAACAGCCAAAAAAATGCTGCCAACTATATTGGTCTCTTGCAACAACGTTCACAGTCGCTTTTCTTATCTTACTTTCTTACCGTCTATGCTTTAAAAAGGAACGTCCTGATGAGTAACTACAGATTTTTTTTTTCAAAATGTTTTGTTATACTTTATCAACATTGAAATATTTATCATTTAAAGGAATTTTATTCATCTTCGTTAATGCCAGGAATTTGTGACTTATTGTTCATTTATTACAAAATGTTTTAACGTAAGTTAGAAAAACACTCCACTACATTCACTATCGATTTTTTCATACATAATTTATAACGTTTACGTTAAAATGTGTTGATGGATTACTTAATGTGGCTGCTCGAATACTTCCAAATAAACGAACGAAGTGTAGTCATGATGCTGTGTCAATAATGTTTGTCATGGGGAGTCCTAAATATATTAAGGGATTTCCTTTCTCAAATAGTGTTCAAAATTAAAGTTTCCTCGCATATTAGTTTGGTTATGTTTATATTATTTTACGTAGTGTTCATTTCATATAAACCTCTACAATACATGAAGTTTCATATTTCATCACTTTCGTTTTTATTTTAGACATGTATTTAATTATTTCTGCCATAGCTTATAATTAGTAAGTTTTTCCAAGAGTTCAAAACAGGTATTTAATTAAAATCAATTATGAAAAATTAAATAGAGTTAACGCAAAGACTGCTTGTGAAATAAAATAAATCATTATTTAAATTACATTTTTAGACCACTGAAAACAAGAAATGAACATATTTAATTTAGCAAGGTTCAATCATATCGTCAATTAAGACTAATCATCAAGAAAAACATTTATTGTGAGTAAGCAAATTAGTGATTTTAAATATGAAATTCCGATAAAGAAATCAAATTTTATCACATACCCCTAAAGTCTTGTCCTCTCTCAGGAAGGTTGATAGGGCTAACAAATTTTGTGAACTCAAGATCATTTGCCAGTCGTATTATTGCAATATCGTTTTGTATTTTATCGGATGTGCTGAAACGTAAATGTGATGATAAGTATGGCATATACTATCTAATGCATAAAATGAAGCAACATTACTCAATATATCAACAGTATGTCGTAATGATATGTAACAGAGTTATTGTCAGTTAGTCGTAGTGACTGGAGCAGCCACTTAAGCTTAGTAACAATGCAAACACCTCCTTAAATTATTGTACTGTTAATAATAATTCAGGAAACGATAATTTGACATTTTTTGATCCTTAGTAAGCTTCCCAATGTTCATCTAAAGTTAAATGATTTTTAAACCTCTTCATGATTCATTCGATACATTTTCGCAGTTCGTGTCACACTTAAAGCCAAAGTTATTTTATAATTAATTCCAGCAATAAGATCTAAGGACGGCAAGAATGAAAATAAGGCTTAAATTATAGTATAGGAAGCATAGTTTTTTTCACCAAAATATTTGTGGTAATTGAAAACATAAAACCATGATAAAGAGATGTATATGGAGCAGGCTTGCCACCTTTCTGCTCAAGAAAATCGAAACACGATCTGTGCGGTCGACCCGAAGGTATCTGTACAAAGATGGTCAGGGATACTTCCGCGGAAAACAAATACGATTTAAGTTTTAAAATTGGTTGTTATTGCCATCCTGGATACGGATTTAGCTAAAACAAATGATACTCTTCTATTTAATTAAAAAAGAATGTTTAACCACATTCTGAAATCTCCCCTATAGCCCGTCAATTAAATGATGGTTCCGAGAATTTGACTTTAGAATTTTCTATGATTTAAGCTGTAGAAAACGGCATTTTACCTACGTTTCAGGAGAAGATGTAAAATTAATTTTGAATTCAGTCTGTAACTTTCAATAATTAACTTTCCCGAAAGGACTTTCTTATACATATGAACTTATAATAGACACTGAAATCCATCGTGATGTTTTAAGTAACAAACATTTGAATTAGGAATACTTTATTTGTGCCCGTTAGGTATCTCAGGCCGAAATCGGGATAGTGGACGGGAAGGATTTGCTAAGGTATCCGCCAGAGCCTATGTTGAAAGTGCTATCCCGGCATTTGCCTGGTGTGACTGATTAAACAACCTGGAAAAACCTTAGTCAGGATCGTCGGCCAGTGGGATCGAACCTGCGAACACCTGAATACAACACTAACGCTCTACCACTTTTTAAAAACAATTTATTGAAGTCTAATTTATCGATACATGGAAACTATCTATATATGGAGGTTAACAACATTATAGAATACACAAAATATTTTGCTTTGTTAAAATTCCTATTAAAGGAAATAACTGAAGAAACTGCACACAAATATAATATATACATAACAGTTTGCAATCTTACGTAATAGTAAATAGTGTATTGTTTTAATAGTTAGCAAAATCTTTTAAGTCTTAACCCTTCGCAGTGCACTGTACCGAAAATGTAAAAAATGAATATAGTGGTTCGCCGTCATATGATCCCGTTCTTGTAATAAGTAGTAAATAGTATTGGCCGTTAACCATATAATAGCATTATGTTTCGTTACAGGGTAGAATAAAAAGTCTGGAAACAAGAAATATTTTTTACAATTACAACTCTAGCAACATTTATCATGATTGTACTAGAAATTTTGAGATAGTACCAACAAATACTTTCTGATTGTGTACATTGTCCCAGCATACGCGTTAAGTTTGCAGTTTGCTTACAATATGGACATAAGTTGGAAAAATTTTGATAAAGGGAATTATTTTTTTCTGGGGTAGGCCAAATTTGATTCATGACTCTATACCATAGCGATTGTAAGTTCATGTTCAAAATTTTGAAGAATATAATTATCCATATTTGAGACCAGTTTCTAGCAGGGAATTTTTGTATAATGAGGGAAATTTTGCTTCATTACTCTGACGTAAATAACTATATAATTGTTTAACTGAAAAATCCTGTATTAAATGTCTACTGATTAAAGCATATATCATTTCCATTATCGTATACTTTAAAAGAGGAATGGTACAGCCCAAGGATATATCGGAACAGAGGCTTGTAATTCTAACACAGCAAAACACAGCTCAACAACAGCAACTGTATAACTTTCAGGAACAGAAGTAATCATTTCTAGAGTACAGTGTAATTGTAAAGCACGGGCCTGAGTTGCAAAATCGACAGCCTGTAACCCGTCTTCATTCAAAGGCTGTACAAGTTGACCATATGTAAACTTGATATGTGGTGTTTCCACAAGAAAATCATTCCTTGACTATTTACTTGTTTTACAATTTTAGGGAGGAGTACCTGGGCTACACACCACAAAATGCTCTAAGCTCGTTGTTTTAAAAACATTTTTTTTTTCATGTAAATTTAAATTTCTAGAATTATACTTAGCTAGGTCTCCTTAACCCACCATCGGTCGGTTGTGAGGGAATTCCTCACTTTTGTTTTTATTTCGTTTCTGTATTTTTAAAACTTTGTCCATAAACCTGTGCTTCCGCCTAGCTGAAGATTGGAATACTGTGTGTGGTCAGAAAGTTATCACCGACCTGTCGCGTGCGCAGTGTGAATCAGAGCCGTGATAGTCACAGGTTTATTCTGTTTGTGAGAACATCCTTCACAACCGACCAATCGCGTTTGTGTTTTTTCGATCTACTGCCGGTGCGCTGATGTGATTTCGAGGTAAAATGGATCCAGAGGCAGACCAGATAAGGCAATGGCTATTGAAAGAAGAGAATCGCAATGATGTTGGTTCTGACGCAGGTGAAGACATTAATACGGAGCATTAATTTACATATATGAGCATTAAATCTCCTATCAAAATAAATAATCCTTTATGTTTACGCATAGCATTAGCTACTGTAGTTTGGAAAAATGTTCTCGCTTATCTCAATTATCCCAACCAGTTGGCGCAAAATATATTAATTATAGCTATGTGCTGTAGAAGAGCAGCTGTACATGTTGTAACAGAAACATTTTGTTATTTATAAATTAATTTTTTCCTAAACATAGTCACTGTACCCCCAAGACTATTGGCATTACTATGTAAACAAGGATTGTAACTTAATAATCAGTTTTGTACTACATACACTTGTAAAGCTACAATATCTACATCATATTCTGAAACAAATTGTTGACATGCTTTTAGTCTTGTTTGATTAACTGATGGTGAGACATTTAAAGTACCGATATTAAAGTTATATCTTTTTGAAATTGTTAAGAACTGCAAATAAATGAGGAAATTGTGCATAAGTAGTGGTAATTTCTTGCTGTTGGATTTCTTTACCCAAAAAGTAATAACAACAAAGTGGACCAGCATTTTCAGTTCTACTCTCTGTGTTTTGATTGTGTACAAAATTTCAATCAATATTATTTTTAACTTTGATTATTGTGAAAAGAAAAACTGACCATTATAATAATAAGTATCACGAAATACCTACCAACAGTCCATTTCATCCATATTTGCCAACATTCTGACTTCGCAGTTTTTATTAGCACTACGTCTTCTTCTTCGATCAATTGATTTTTTTTCCAAAACCTTTTCACTATTTGCTGATTGTGAGAAGTATCAGTATCAAATTCTTTATTCCTTTTAACCAATTTGAGAGACAACAAAACCGCACTTGTTTTTGTTTTGTTAAGACCTTGGGATATTAAGCAACCTTGCGATTGAACTACTTCACTGCTTTCCTGCACAAAATAACTGGTATTGTCAAGTTTTCCACTCCAACTGGATCACTATTTCTTGTAGTTTGCAATAATAGTACACTTGAAAGCAGCGATGTTACTGAAGAAGAGAAATTAATTTGTTTACTCACCTAATTTTCAGTGATACTGTGGTTTACCTGCGAAGACAATTCCTTGCCAGTAGTTGCATTAGGAAGGTCACGCTCAATTTCGGAAATTATAGTTTTAACTTCCATAGCCAACGGCACCTGATTTCTAGAGCTTGCTTCTGTGGAAGAAGGATATAGATTGGCCTCAAAAATAACTTGTGGGTGCTAAGGAACAGTATACACACTTCGATGTTGTCGGTTTGGTTACAACAGGACTGGAAACGTATCGTAACTGTTTATACTCGGAATATCCTAACCGGTCTCTTACGAAGGGTGTTGTTTCGATTTATGTTTTTTTCATTAATTGCCATCTTAATATGTCTACGTTTATCTCAATTTGCTATCAAATGTTCCGCAGTCCTGCACGCACGACAAGTAGGTATATGATTATTATCACTAACAAAGAGTCGGTAGCCAGCTATTTGAATGTTCGAGAGTACGTGAGTTTTTAACTCCGTCTTAATGGCATTTTTACCATTTCGCAATAGAAGGTCTCATCAGATATTTAGAGTACCTTACCATATTTAATCATTACTTGCTCAATAACAATATCCGTAACTCTAATGAACATAAAGAAAGTCTAATATTTGTCACTAACTGATATTCAACTTTTAACAAAACACTATATCTTCCAGTGGCATCCTTCTATTCTACTTCATCTTATATGGAATCTAATATGTTAACTATTTCTTCTCTTTGCGAAAGTTTAAAAAAATCCGCTACGGTTCATTTTCCAAGCTCAATACATCGTCTAATGTTAACTGAAATGTGTCTGCTACCCAATTATGTAGTTGGATTGTATAATGAGGCTTGATTGCGCTGGTAAAATTAACCTTGAGAGTATTTTCCCGTGGATATAACACCATGTTGTAGATCAAAAATAAGCCACAAAAACTAGTACACTTGACACTGGCCAACTATCATCTAATATACGTCCACTCTTCATATTGTTAACTAATTAATATTATCTCGTATACAAACCAAAGTTTCAAACAGCCCAATAGGGCTATTGCCATAAGGCACTGCTACTAAGTTAAAAATGTATACGACAAAAACTTTCTCTTTGGTTGCGAAAAAAAGGCCAATACTCCACCAATATACGATCACCGATCAGGCGAAAAAAAGTCACTGAAGATCGAAGCGAACAATACAGCGTGTTGCTCCAACAGCAGATACACTCGAACTGACAACCACTGAGCTACGGCGATTCGGTCAGTAACGAACATGTAGAGGCAAGTAATCATAACAAAATTAAATGTTTTCTGAAACCTCAAAACATGGCGCCATCTTGCACTCAATTTTTGTGCTTAAGGACTGAAGACTACGTGTCGGAGGAAGAAATAGCTTGCAGAAAATGACTTTAGCGTCATGTGTTAAGACTCAAGGAGTAAAGATCGTATTTGTATGTCTCAGAAAAAAATAAAACGTATTTTCTTATGTATATACAGATAAAAATATTAAATGATAAATTAGTCTTTAGGCTTCAACACGGAACAGTAAAAATCGGTACAATATGCGTCACGACGAACATTGCATGACAACAGTTGCAGGACAATATCCCGAAACTCGGGACGATACAGCCAGAATCGGAACGGGGGGAACCATGATAAGGGGGAAGTTACTATTACATGTAAGCAAGTGTTGAGTATATTTCTATTTATACGATTATTTCTAATTCCAAACTGTTTAATTCCTGTTATTCTGAACTATTACATCCAATTCACCGTTTAAAAGCATTAATATCAACCAAAGGACGAAATAAACATATATTCAATATTTTACTGTCGTTGACAAAATTAGTTCATCTTATCAGACACAGTAAGTAGACTAGAACCTTGTGTAATGTCACCTAATGCTGGGATGTACTTTAAACAATAAAACATCATTTCTTAAAGATACTTTGATATCACTGTCACTTTTGAATGCAAGGTATTGCATCATTATATCAGCTAATACATTATTAGGCGAACCTGTTACAATTCGTTTTTGAAAAGTAACTAATATCCATATCACAAACTGCTTGCAATATAAAGTCAAATATTTAAACTCAATATAATTGTTTAACCTCAATTTAAATTACCTCAAAATCTGTATTTAATAACTATCTAAATTTTTAAACTATTTAATTAAAAATATTATTTTTAAACATATAAACTATTACTTGCTTAAAATTCCTCATCAATTATACGTAGATCCCTTTAATTCTGCATATTTAACTATATCGTAATACTTCTGTTACACAGAAAATTCCATACAAGTAGTCAATAATGTTACAATCACTAATTTCAATTTTACTAAGCATCATATTTTCAAATCTTAATTTCGTGGTATATTTTCTATCAGCTTGGCAAAAGAAATTAAGAATTTTAGCAACTTAATTTTTCATTGTGTAGGTTTTGGTAAAAAAGATCAATCTCTTACTTAGTAGGTTTACCCAATTCGAACTGAAAATTTGGATGGACAATTATATTTGAAATCGATGCTTCTTGTTTTCCTGGAGAGCTATTATCACTGCGATCTGTAATTCCGGCAACCACCTGAAAAACAAAAACATATTAA
>JAGDQP010064628.1:0-11542 GCA_022664845.1 Lepisma saccharinum | reverse complement strand
AAGGGAAGTAGCCAAATCTTTATCACTAATTCTTTGAGTTTTGTTCACAGCATGAAGAATGTATGCTTTATTCCGGGCAGTTAGTTTCCTTAGTTTATCAGAACGATATCCCCAATGATTATTCTGTTTTAGGTTTCTTTATGAAGTATCCAACGCTAGAGCATGGTTTTCCAACAAGCTTGTCTGTGTCTCAGTATCTTTTACCTTTCGCACGTAATTTGAACCTAAAGTGAGCAGTTCCAATGTTGTTCAACTCACTTTGTTCCCCATGCTGCTTCTTTATGCCTGACACGGTGTGGATTGCTTCAATGCACCACGCAGAGTGCTTTTGTACACAATATGGTACCTAAAACATTTCTTTCGAGAGTAGTATAGGGTTGCCCAAATACATTTTTGGGATGAATTTACGTAGTTATCACTCTTTCCTTGCCTGTTATCTTACAGGTATATCGAGTAGTAGTTATTTCTATAGTATTCTATCTAACGTAGCCAAATTATCATAAAAGGGCAAGAGATTTCGAAATGGACCATGTTTTGTGTGTGATAAGTCTGTTTTTCCTCTTTGTTCACTCACTGTTGGTGAGACAAAAGGTTCTTGAACCATGCCTGTCGAGATCGAGAAGCGAGAATTAAAAGAAGAAAAACAATATTTGTCCAATAAAGCAGTAGCGCGGCGGAAGGGTGAGCCGGACAGAAAGAGAACCACATTTGGAAAAACTGAATAACTCCACTGCATAGACTAACACGAGTTTCTGTTATTTCCTAAGTTTATTTTCTAGTAAGAGCAGAAACTTTATTCTTATTCGTTAGAACATAATATGCTTTAGTGATTTTTGTTAACGTTATACAAACATAGTTAAATTCTGTAATAGCTGAGCCTGGGGAAGCCTTCATAATGACTATATGTATACTATTATATGTGTTTTTTTTTAAGGAATATAAAATATGTGGCAAAATCTGAATTTCATTTCTATCATATGTGCCTTCTTAGACCGTCATCTGGCAACAAAAAAATATCTGAATGCCCCGCCCCCCAAATTTACACAAAATCGGCGCCCTTGGTCCTGGGGATTGTTCAAGAGGCAGCCAAGGATTAAACATTTAGGTTCACCCGGTAAGGCATTTATCAGAAAATTAACAACAATAATAAAACCAAGTTAAGACCGAACGTTTTGGAGCAAACTATTTATTATATTGATGAGTTATTCCACTCCAGCAGCATTTGTATGACTTGTGAATTTACTGGTGAAACTCATTTAATGACGTGAAATAAACTCACTGGCAAAGAGTTATCACTAGCTAGGGACTGTATCGTGTTTGAATTCCGTACTCGTTGGCATTTTGATTGAAATGTTCTATGGTTTACTCTTATCTTCAATTACGAACTTCTTCCTTCTTTTTGGTTCTGTCACGGAAAGAGTAAAATATATAAAAAGGAAGGCCTGGAACCTATGATCCTGGAATGATCACGAATGAATGAAATAACAAATACAGTTTCTGGATATTAGACGGTCGCCATTCACACGAACATCCGGTTTGTGGACATCATTAGACGTCCATAATGTCCTTTTCATAGATGTCTTTGACGCCTGTTGCTGTTAGGTATGTTTACATCAAAGTTTTACAGTGACCTGACAGTAGGACTACATCTAGCCAATCTAACCTTAACTCTTGGGTTGTGAGGATAGTTGTTCAATATACAGAAGATTTTACGAGGACCTTATCCGAAACTCTCAATATTGGCGGCAAGGCCAAATGTTTTTGCGAAGTCAATTGATCGATACCGTTCTAGTTAATTTAATTAACTCAGCATTTCACAGAAATTCTACTTTAAATGTAAAGATAGTTGGTAGGGTTTAATCTGTTTTAGTTCGCAACTAGCATGTTGTATCTGAGGATTAGTTGAACAACTCAGGTGAGCTTGCTAGAGATACCGCGGTAAGGGAGAGAATTGACCACGGAGAGTTGTCCGCTGCAAAAGGATTTTCCGTGTCAAAGTGACAACAGTCGATTGAGAACAATTAAAACTATAAAGATGTTGCAGAAAGGAACTTGTATTTCTTTCTTCTGACAAGCTGATGAATGAGTTACTTCATATAAAACGCAATTAAACCTTCAGAATTAGATTAATCATAAACCCATTCAATCATTTAACGAAAACCTTTTGTAAATAATTTTCTTCTCAGTTGGTAAAGCGCAGTTGCTTATGATGTAATTTTATGTCTTTAAGCTGTCAAGTACATATGAACTTGAATCTTAATTCACTGGTAACAGAAACGACTTGTTTCGTTTTTTACAACACAAATACAGTTCTACCTAACCTAATGTTATGAAATATGGTACCAATTATTCAGTGTATGTAGAGTTTCGTGTTTACAATAATGAAGGGTACGTCCACTGTCAGAAATGTTAGAGATTGTGTGGTATTCGTGATATACATTGTGTAACTTAAATAATGTGACAAACGTCAGGAGATGATTCCTGACACCGAGATAATCAAAAAAGGTCCTATGAACATATAGCATATTGGGCATACTGCCAGAGTTAGCGAGGGTCCAAAGAGTAAGTTCGAAGCGGTAGCTATCCAAGTGCAGAGAGACACAAATGTACGTTTGTCAGGCATATCACAGGAGATGTTCAAAGTGTCCGCCATGGACAGAAATGCATGCATGACAACGCCGGATCATCGATTGGCGAATCCGTTCGAAGATACATGGCGAACAGTTGCTCAGGCGTTATGGATACGCTGTTCCAAGTTGTTGACATTGTTGACAGGAGTAGTATACACCACACTTTTAATGTCTCCCCACATATAAAAATCCAGTGGATTCAGGTCCGAAGACCAATGCAATGGACCGCCACGCCCGATTCAACGTCTTAAGAAGTTCTTGTTCAACCACCAGCGGATATTCACACTGAAGTGCGCGGAACCATCAAGCATGTGCCACATTTTGCGGTGAATCGCTAGGGGTACATTTTCCAGGAATTCGAGCAGCGTATCCTGCAGGAAGGTCAAATACTGTGGTTCATTAAGTCTTCGGGTAGCATTTATGGGCCGATCAGTTGATCATGGACAATACCACATCATACATTGAGTCCAAATTTGGTGTTGATGATGAGAGACAACCGTGCCATGGGGATGTGCATCTGTCCACGTGTGTGTAATGGATGTTGACAATACCATTCCTTCCAAACGGACCTCGTCAGTGAACAGTACTGATGCCCGAAACAACATGATCGTAGTGGTCTGTTGAATGAACCACTGACAGAATGCTTCACTTGGTTGGAAATTCTCTTCTGTCAGTCCTTGTACCCTTTGCAGGTGGTATGGGTACAAGACATTTTCATGTAACGCACACCACATAGTTATGACTAACATGCATTTCACGGCTAAGTTCCCTCGTACTCGTACGTGGATCATTGGCCACAGCTTCTAACACACGTTCGTCCATAACATGATAGAGTCGTGCTGTTTCACGCCCATTGTCATCTGCACGACCGTACATGAATAGCAAGTCGGCCTGTTCGCAGTTGGAATAACACACCATGTTTTAGTCGAGCACTGCCCTTTGTCCTATTCAACACTCGCATCACACACATTGACCGAACTCCTGTACTGTCGCGTCTTACACGCAAACGCCACCTGTGTGTATGAACCGAGCAACTACGTATTGAACACCAGCGCCACTTGTGTGTGTGAACCGACCAACTACCTATTGAACACCAGCGCCATCCCATAAACCTCCATCTCTAAGCTTATTGGTTTTCGATATCTATCGTGTACTGTTCCCACGCTTTCGGCCCGCGCTAACTCTGACAATATGCCCAATATGCTATATGTTCATAGGAACTTTTTTGCTTATCTCGGTGTCAGGAATCACCTCCCGACGTTTGTTACATTAATTAAGTTACATCCTATATATTGTGATGTCAAGTCTGAAACAACAAGGTTTAAAAACATCACGTTCCACAAGAACATATATACAGTCTGAGACTTTGCAATATTATGTACTGAATTTGGAAATATCTTTACATATTCGTTAGCTTTTTTGACTTTATAAGCGCGTCTGAAGTGTGAGAATTTCTAGACTGATCCAAAGCAATATAAAACTATTAAATATCGAACTGCAAAATATAAAATCTCTGACCAACGACAACGATAGAAGGTTCAAGTATATGTCTTACACACTTCGCATAAAAAAAACTACTACTCTGGATACCCTTCAGCTAGGCCACCCAATTTACACCTTCTTATCCTATAATAGTGTCTGGTAAAGATACCCCTCTTCCTTCTTCCCTCCGTATCTCTCACGTAACAAAAAATCAACAAACAACATGAGCAGAGATTTTTTCCAGATATACATGAATACGTTGAGATGAAATGAGAGAACACAAGCGAGATGAATCTGTACGTCGAGTCAGACTTCCAATCTGATAGCCTGGGTTTGATTCCAAACAAGATAGCACTTTTTCGCATAAAATGATGGCTGCATACAGAGATTCATCTCCAGTTGCAGAATTACGAGTCAAGCTGGAATAACCTCACTGGCGAGGATCAGAGAATAAACAGTATGTGTATTCTTTAGCATGATGATAATATAGTTTTCAAGTTTTTCATTGGCATTTCTCTCTCCCTGTCTTTCTTGACGTTTTCTTGTCTTCGTCTCTTTCTATTTTTCTTTCTTTTTCTCTTATTCATTGCTTCTCTCTCTCTTTTACACACACACACACACATACTCACACTCTTTGTGCATGGGTGTGTTCATTCTATCTCTGCGGATTGTTATAAACATTAGTCATTAGTGTTGTAATCATTAAAACGCTATATTTGCAATAGGTAGAATTCACAGTGGAATGTTCGGAACAGGAAAATTTTCTGAAGTAAATTTATTTACTTTGAGAGGATTTTTTAAATACTGGTATGGCGCAAAACTCGTTTCCATCCTATAATAATTTATCAACACACAAATAAATGTGCTATAATCACGTTTGAAATGTGGAACATGTAAGGTTTGCTATGCTAGTAAAAAACTTGCTAATTTTGATTTTGAACATTTATAACTTTTCATTTCGATTCAGTTTAAGCTTGTAATCTTAGCTCTTTCCGTTAGAAATTTAACACAAAAATCTCATTCATTTTCTTTTAAATTCGATTTGCATTAGTGGTCTGGACTGGAAGGTATGACCTACGTATACGTAACCTACTGGGATTGATACAATGTATTCTGAATCAGTATATTCTATAAACCCCACCGACTTTGCGACCGAATCATGCGCACACAAAGCATGTGTGTTAACCTTTGACCTTATCCTACATGGATCTCAGAACTCTCTGTTTCACCGGAAATCGTTACTGTTTAATCTGACTAGAAAACTTGGTCGCCATTTTGAAAGTGACTGAATGAATTTTGAAATCACCCGTCTACATATTCGAATTACCCTCACAAAATATAAAATTCAAAAGTCACTTCTGGGAAGCTGTACTTTATAATTTTCTATTGATTCTTTATACCACATTTTCATTCCATATGTTTATCGGTTCTTTCTCTCTCTCCTGTCTCCCCTTTCTCTCTCTAATTTCTCTGTCTGTGTCTTACAGACATCCATTGGTTTCAAATTTGTATTATGTGTGTTTAAATTTCAACCTGCATCATCTTATGTGCTGTTTCATCCCGCTTTTCTTCTTTCATTTCATCTGTGTTAATTCATGTATATCTGTAAAATTCTCAGCTCATGTTGTTTGCTTATTTTCGTTACTTGGGGGAGACAGAGGGAAAGTGGCCTCTTTACCAGACACGATTATAGGATAAGAAGGTGTAAATTGGGTGGCCTTGCTGCATGATGTTCAGAGTCGCAATTTTTATGCGAAGAGTATCATATGAGCAATATAAATTATTAAATAAGTAATAATACAATTACAAGAAAATAATGTGCATTAGTAGTGTGATGTCCAAAATTTCACTTTTTGTTTGAGAAACGACCAGTTCTCATATAAGAAGACGACAGTTCTGCGTGAAGGACTAAACGAATTTGCCTAACCCAAACTTCTTTTGCGGGACAATTGTCAACCTAGTATGTGTAGATTTGTGTGTACAAGTCAAAGATCTTAGATGTTTGCAGTTTACAGAGCTAACAACATGAAAAGATGGTATACAAATATCACGTAGAGGCTATATGCAGAAAACTTGGTTTTAATTGACGTAGATTATACAAATAAACCATTTTTTTTTTTAAGAAAGAGGACGTTCAATTTTCGGTATTTGTAACTGAAATTCTGATACTAAATGGCAGAAAGAAAGAATATTTTTATATATATAATTTACCATGGATGAACTATTAATAACCATATTATGTGTGCATTCTTCGACAGGAGAGAAAACTATTAGCTATTAGTTTTCTACTACGGTTGTTCTTCTAAGTTGTTGTTTGATATAAAACTTGAGATGATAAACTTACTATAATGAATTTTAAATTGAAAATATTGAATTTAATTCCATTAAACTTACAAAGACGGATAATTAATGTCTTGAGAAAATAACCATCATAAAGATAAGAAAATGAAATAAAATTTCAATGACGACTTTTATCTTTTGTAATGGACTGTAATGTGAAGCAAATTATTCTGGCTATTCGTCAATGTAGTGATCACTTCATAATAGTTCAACTTGGAATTAAAAAAGAATTTAATATTTTTTTTTTAATTAGACAATTAACTCAAATTTACTTTTGAAAATTTCAAATTATGTTTAAATTTCATGAAGTCCTTTCGCAACACTCCTAAGTAGCAAACGGATACACGAAAACAATTTTATAATTACGTTTTTCTTTAAGGTTTAATGTTATTTAAGAATATTTATAGTTTAAAATAATAAGTCTTAAAATTCACCATTTCAAATCATCTTTGAATAACTATTTTAAAATTATTTTAAAATCGCACGAGGATTTATCAAAATACTTATGATATTATCCTTTTAAAGAAAGAAAGGTTAGAAATTCTTGAATTTGCATACTGAAAAGAAGTAAACAAATTTCCAAATCACTTTTAATATATTTTGATATATTTTTGAAAGCAGTATGCAATATTTCCTTGCTCCGAAGGTTTGGATGAGTTTTGCATTTTGTGAGAAAGAAACTACCGCATGTTAAAATTGACCTTTGTAACATAATCCTTTCAAAGTCTTTCAACATATATTTGAAAAAAAAATACCCGAAGCCTCCGCCATGTGGACCTAAGACTTCCTGTCTCTTAAGTCTGAGTACCATCGAAGCATTCGCCTGGTGTGACTGAGGCAATCCTTACCAAGAGAGGCGAATACCGAGACGATACTCCGGTAATGTACGAATTACCATGTGGCCTCCAACCAACCGGGATCAAGAAGGGGAATATCCTTCCCAAGCTTCGTCTATTGAAACTGAGGAAATCCTTACATTGAAGCGACAAGCGAATAGGATATTCTGGGACGACGTAGCTGAAAGGTAGACATAAATGGAGGAATTGACACTAGGAACCAAATGGAATAATAAGCTCAACTCTTATAAAAAGGTGGGTTTATTAACCCTAGGACTGAACTCTAATCATGGGAAAACGGGCGGAACGAGTCCCACCAGCGGCAGTGAATTTCATACCAAGGATTCCGAATCACAGTTCCACTTACCAGACAGAGGGCTTAGACAGGGGTCGCTGGCTCCGACGTTCCCAAATTCCAACAATACAAGGCTCCAACCATGCAAGAACCAGCTAGCTCGCTAGTTCCCCAGTGACGCCCAATTCATTCTGTCCCATAGAAAGATTGGCTCTATGGCGCCCAAAGCCTTCCCAGGCTTTGGCTGGACGGGCAGGTCACGAACAGCAGGACCTGCCTAATTCGAGCAATGCCGCGATCTCCTCCAACTCCACTCGGTAGACTCTCACTAACCTCTCTTCTCCTTTGTTGTCGCTGTATTTATGTCAAAAGCGGAATTACAGGAATTTCTTCCGTGTTGAAGCAACGACCCTGGCGTGACAGTATAAATTGTTTCATGTCTGAGCTAGAAACAGTGGCGGCTTCGAAGTGTGTTATCCCATCCTGTCTACTTTACAATTACTGTACTTTACACTGTATAAAATATCTATGAGCTAAGTTTCTCAGAAGTACGTAAAGATAACGTCCCTCGCCGAACATATTTTCTAAGAATAAGATAGGGAAGACCATGGAGACTAATCTTGGCACCATTGTATTTATGCAAATCAGTTGTCAAAATCCTGCCGAGCTTCTTTCTAGTTTACATTTCACGTTCTTCATTTATATTTGCCTCCATTAGATTATCTTTTTAAATCAGCTATTTCTTTAATGTGTGGAAATTTTACAATCAGTCTAATGATGTACATAATATAGAGATACTTAGGTCATCATGTAAAGATGTGTTTATGTCTCAAAAAGTTTTAACAGTTCCATGCTTATATGTTTATAATAACGTAATATTTACGAAGAAAAATAGTCACTTATTTACTTATACGACAAATATACATAATTACCATACTAGGCAAAATAGAAACATTTCCCAGAAAGACAAAAAATTTGCAACTACTCACTCCAGTGTTTACTCCTTTTGTAATAAATTGTACAATAAACTACTAAATTGTCTAAAGAATATTCAAAATTTAAATAAATTTAAATCTGAGCTTTTTATTTTAGTTTGTAGGTAAATAAGTGTTATTTTACTGTCAATGATTATTTTGAGTGATGACTTATGTAATAATTTATAGTAATGTTAATTGTACGTAATTTTTTTAATTAAACTCCTGTCTCATATAGACGTATAGAGACATTGACGAATCTTATGTATCAAGGTCACGACCTGTATGTATAAATCTCTATGCTATTCTATAAATGTTGTAAGAATAGTTTGTTTACTAGGCATTGTCCTAAAATTAATAATTTTACGAAAATTTCTTTCTCGTTGCAGTGAACACTGATCCAAATAGTTTCAGTATTTGTACTCGCTAAATGACGGGTATATCTAATTCATACTAAACTTTTTAACATTTTTCTTTGTATCTAGCTACATGCAAAGAGAAACTAAAGTATTTTTAAAATTATTACATTCTTTAAATAAAATTGTATGATGACTTTTGCGCCACCTATTATAATTTCAAAGAATAGAAGGGTTTAAAGAACGTTAGAAATATGGATGAAGAAAAGAATGGACTTCTTGGCGAGCAAAGATTCTGCATTCTTTTCGTAACCAAGATGACGCTATTAGCGAGGGAACAACACCAAAGTATCTTCTTTGGCAAGGTGTATAATTATCTCCTTCGAAGTATATTAAGAAGAAAAGAGAAAGAGATAGCGAGGGAGTGTTTATTAACAAAATAAGTAAGACAGTGTAGGTGTATTCAACAAAAGGGAACTGTTCCCGTAATGAAAAATGGCTCCAACTCACCGTTAAAGCAACACAGAACCCCCCCTTTAGAAACAATGTGAAGTTTGTTTAAAATTAATGGATCTTTTGGGGATAGCACTGAGAATGAGAAGAAAGAAAAAATATAATGAGGTTGCCAACTAACTTAATTTTGTCAAGATTATATCACTTTTTAACTTTTTTTAACAAACTTAAAATCAATTTAGTTGCGTGGTACAGTAGTTTACTAAGCATGGGCGGATTTATGGGGAACTTGGGAGCATTGCCCCCTAGTCATTTCAAAATGACTTTAAATGTTTATTTCTAAACGATAGCTTTTTAAAGTGATTTTGTCCCTCCAGGGTATCTCTCTTAAATCCGCCCATGCTTAGTAAACTATGGGCCTATGTAAAATTCTATATTTTTTAACGGCCGCTTCAGCGTATATCATTTTCGCCTGTAACAATAGGCTTTTGTATGATATCGGTCAGATCTATTGTTAATCGTTTTGGTTATTATGAACTTTCATTAGAATAGATTACATTCATCTCGAATAATAAATAACAGGGGCCTAAATAACGCATGAGCGTCTCGCAATCAGAATTGAGAAAATTGAATGTGTAAAGAAATATTACCAAACCTGATCTAACCTAACCCATGGTCACTAATCTAAGAGAATCTACGAGAAAGTTCAAGAAAACATATAATTATGAATATTAAGAAATGTATTTGGAAAGAAAAAGAAAACTAAAAAAATCTTGCACTTGCACGTTAGTGGCTTGCAGATACTGATTTGGAATCTTTAGTTACACTCCATGTATTACGCAACAAGCCAGTATTCGCGCGTGCAAGATGGGGCCTCCTTGTAAACTCTAAAAAAAAGCACACCCCAGTAAGACCTGCGATGCGGGGTGCTCACAAGAATAATGGCGCACAAACTGAAAGTTGCGGGGAGGTGCGACCCAGTTAGTTACGTCACTGAGTAACAATCAAACAATTAGGGAAAACATTTTGAAACAAGTGAGCGCTGCGATTCTACTTACAATCGCGAAGGCGTCGGTCCCTTAATAACATTTCAGAATCACAAGCATTCATATTTATAAAATTGGTTATGGAAAAATCAGGGTTCTATTTAAATAATCCACTTTTACTAGCAGCCTCTTTAGTATATCGTTTATAGTTCTGTTATGTTTGATTAATATTAACATTGATGGTGTATCCGAAACTATAAAGAAAGTGGCGCTTTCAATTGCAGACAAGCAAGTGATTAGTATTAAACAAAACGGATCAGAGAGTCAAAGTCCAAGGAGAAACGAAGTAGGGGAGAGTTTGACAAAACGTGGAGGTGTGTCCCCCAGCTCAGGCTGATGGTGCCATCAGCCATGTGGGAGTTGAATTACTCACTGAATGCACCACAGAGGCAGTTGGAGTGGTGATTAGCGTGTATCCGAGAGCAGTATGATTTTGAGAAAAGGATTTTTCTATGCTTTGATTAATTTTAACATCAAGTTTGTCGCTCGATTGTGGATATATTAAACCGGACTGTAAATTGCAAGTGCCTCACCTTATTTTACAGTTATTTAGATGTAATGTTGTTATATAGTGATAGCTTTTTTTCATCTTGTGGAACTTGCGGAGCACAACCATCTTGAAATTCTAAAACTTAGACAGTTAAACAAAATGGGGAAGTAAGCTGTTGGTCAAAATGGAGGAGCGCTATTTGTATGTTGATTCTAAGTAGGTGTTTTTCTAAAACAAATCTGTTTTATGTAACGATGGACATTGTTTTGTAAATGTTCAAAACTATTTTACAATTTTGTATAACTCATCAAAACAGAAATTACATTATTCATCTATCTTTCACAGTGGTTTGGTTTATTGATTGAAAACTTATTTTCGTGTATTATTACCTCTGTTCTTATAACTTCTACACTCATAAATAGATATTAGACCCATAGGTTTATGTAAATGATTTTCGATGTGTGATGAAATTTATCATTGAATTAAACATTTTCCCCCATTTTATTAAACCAAATGCGTAAAACGGGGAAAGCTGATCATTTTTAACGTAAAATGAAAATAGCACTGAAATATTTAACTATATATCTCTGTAGTACAAGGATGAAAGTTTCACTTGAGCCAAAAGAACATTCTAATTAGT
>JAGDQP010064627.1:0-11543 GCA_022664845.1 Lepisma saccharinum | reverse complement strand
AGCAAATTTCGTAAATAGTGGGCGCGGATTTTTTTTTTTATAAACCCTGTATTAGTTTCTTAAACATACTAAAATATTATTATTTTAGTTTTTAACATACTCAGAAAGTTTTTTAAAAAAAGGTTTTGTCTATTAAAATACAATAAACACATTAAAAAGAATATACATTTATTTTACTTACATTTTTCCATGGCTCGGAAACACAAAACTACATGAAGACTTTTTGCTAAATTTTCAATGGTTTATAGAACATAAAAATATATTATTCTAATTTAGTTATGATTAACTCTGTGTCACTTCTTAGTCTTTATATTGCCAGGGCACTCAGCGCTATATAAAAATGTTACACTAAACCAAACCAGAACATTTTTTTAATTTTAATCAGGTACTGTTACACTGCACTTCTAAGAACATAGCTAGGTTTTCTGTAGTGAAACATTTTCTGTTGTCTTTTAAGACATTCTTATAGGAAGAAAAGTTTCTTTCTACACAGCATGGAGCCATCGGTACAAATTTCAATGAATCCACTGTTGCCGGTGAACCTCTGTAATTTGTTCCCCTGGATAACTGTAGATATACTTTTCATCCTTGTACACCCTGGGCTTCGCTGAAGAAACTTGGTGAGCTCTAATGAACACGCTGCGCCCACTGACTCTTGTATTTTATTCTTTGAAATTGTAACAATTACTTCTACTCGATCTTTTAGTGGTAAAGACGCGGACTCCAAGCTGTACCGACCTCATTGTTGTGGACTATAAGTCAACATTGAAATTCTAGTTCAGAAACAAATGTTATTGTGTTTAAACATGAAACATAGCAATATGTATTTTTCATTTGTTAGGTATTTTTACCGTATAATTTAAAGTTTTTTAAAAACAATTTTAGTCATTGTTAGGTTTTAACGTCTTATTTAGCCATTTCTAAGGTTTTATAAGATTTAGCTATGTGGCTTTAATTATATTAAAACGGATAATTATGTTAAAATATCACAATTAGCTAGCAAGGAACACAATAGTTTAAAACCTAAGAATATGAGCCCTAGTGATAATACACGAATACACGCTAAATGCTACAGAACATTCTCTACATAGAAATTATTCGAAATCATCCTAAAATGTTATGCAACCCTCGTGATTTTAGCCGCAGTTGGGTTGCCTAGCTCAAAGGTATTTTCACTGTTAACGGGTTTTCGATTGAGAACTTGTTTAATTTTGTTTCTAGATGGAATCAAAATCACTTGAAGCAAATCGCAATGACATTTGGGTACCTGATTTATGTACAGAGATTATTCCAAATTATTGTAAATTATGTTTACAAATTATGAGTTTACGTAACATGTTACAGTTTAATCATCGGTGGCCTTTTTTTTTTTTTACAATACCGCGTTGTGGCGAAAATGGCTTCTTGCGTGTTTCGACTCGTATTCGCTCAAGGCAGCTACCCCCGAAATAATTGTTCGTTTCTCCAACAGATAACGTCGTAATATCGACAAGGGTAGTACCGCTTATGCTGGGCCTTAATTCAAATTTGCCGTGTTTTTTTTTTCTTCCTCCTGTAAATTTCACATTTTGAGATTAATATATCGTCGGGTTCCCAGTAAAAGTATCCAAGTCATATTTAAAACATTCCTGAGAAATGCATTTAAAGACTTTGAATCGCTATGATAAATCTCACAGTTTGTCACATGAATCGCAAATGTTATGTTAATCTATGAAATCTTGCAATTTTTCAGTTGCATAATTTAAACAGTCATACTTCGATTTTTTTAGTACCTTAGCTATACAATCCCAATTTTTGGGGAAAATGGACTTGGGTCTCATGGTACAGATTTTGAGATTATTCCAAATAATTATTATTCCAGATGTTTTGTTAATATGTACATTATCATGTTTATTACTATTTTATTAATTTATTCATTGTTTATTATTATGTGTTGTTTTCATTCTACTATTATATCGAGATATAATTGACTGTGCTTATTGTAATTTCAAGGTTTTTAAAGATACAAGTAGTCTTATTCTGAAAATTTAATATATGATTTAATAGTTGGGCTTGAGAGGCAACTATGACTTAAACCTGTTACAGCTGAACTTGTAGACCTGAGCCTTAGATGCCTAAAAGCCTAAAATAAATTGAAATTCAACTGAACTTGAAATACATTTTATTTATGGATTTTGGTATCTTTGACTTAGTCCGGAATAGGACAGAGGGAAGAAGGAAGCCTGCGAGTGCTTTATCCCCGCACCATTATCCTGATGTAAGTAAGAAAAAACTCATTCAAGTGGAGATAGACCCCAGGACCTCCCAATGTGAAGATAATCTTCTATGAACGGAGGTACGGCCGCTGGGTCATATCCGCTATAAGATAGGAGAAAGTAACATAAACCCTGGAGACCTCTGCTGAAATAATCGGCAGCAGTACTCGGTTATGCGTGTTTTCCTACACTTATTCAGGGTGATCGGTTGCTGGTATCGAACCCAGGAACTCCGAAATGCTCTTGATATTTGTGATAACATTCTCACTACTGTTCTTTACATTACATTTTTAAACAATACGCTTCTATTTTTTGTCAGAATGATATCTTTCATTGAACCAAATTGTGTAAAGTTCATGGTATGTCAGATGTCGCTGAACGATTTCACCCACCATACTGCACAAACACAGACACAACTCGCTAACCAGGAAGTTAGTTTTAGCACGTAAATTATGAATGGGAAAAGAGATTAGGAATGCGACACTGAGTAGACGTGAAGCTCAATGCAAATACAATCGAATATCAATTTTGCTGGTCTATTATGTCCCAAATTTGAATAAATGTGTATAAATTTGATCATTTGCTTGATTTAAAGGAAACATTCCAGATAGACAGACATTATTCCCAACGAAATCATTACAAACGTAAACTACATGCATCAAATACTGTAATGAGCCAACTATTCTTCAATTCGTTGTTTCATACTGTGACGCCTGGTGCGAAAATTATATCTGCATCGCACAAAACATGCGCTAATCACTTCCATCTTCCTTTTCCTACTTTGTACCTCACTTACCCCTCTGATCAATACTATAGGATTACTATACGTTGTTTACCAAGTATGAAACCTTACTTCCTATCTATTAAACTGTACGCGGACAAATTTTGGACGGAAAATTCAAAACTAAGAATTTTTAAATTTTGTCAAGTTAGATTTGATTCCTGGACCACTGTGAAGGGATTTGAACCCGTAATGTGACACCAAAGTCTTTTCATTACGCCACACTTATATTCAGATATTATTAGGACCAAACTTTCGATAACATGTTTTTGTTGTTGTTGTTCTTATAATCTGCCAAACGCTTGCGGGTACAGGCGTGTGTTTGTGTGTTGGATTTATTTAATACCTATAGACATCTCAGGCTCAGACAGGCATAGTGCGGGGGAGAGGATGTTGGAAGGTAGTCGTCAGGGTCTAATTTTGTCGGTCCTATCCCGGCATTTGTCTGGTAAGATTGAAGAAAACTCTGGAGAAACTTCACACACGATAACTGACCGCTGTGTGTGTGTGTTACGGGGTGGTTCCGAATTTCGGAATATTCCGGAATGGAGATCAAGATTCCGGAATCGGAATTCTGAAACTCAAAATTTCGGAACTTCGGAATTCCGGGATTGACTTCACACTTCCGAACGCCCCTAGTGTGTTTGTTAGCTACTCTAAATGGTGTCATATGTATATACAACAACGGCCTTGCTTATTCTACTTTGTTTAAGCATAACAGATCTTTGATGTCACCCAATGCACCTTCCTCTCTCCATTTTACTCTCACTTCTGTATCACATACAATCTTTCTGTTGTTCATGTCTTTCGTCTAGTTCCTCTTTCTAAATCTTTATTGTTTACTCCATATATATTTACGACTCGAATATTTCAGTGCACTTAATCTTTCTTTTTCTATGCACGAAAAAAAAAAAAAAAACCTGGCAACCCTCAACTAGAGCACCTTCTTTGTCCGCTACACGAGTCTGGGACAAGAAGCACGTAGCTGTCGTATCACTGGACATTTAAGTTGGCGTGACTGATTTTGACCATGGATCAGAATTCGCAAAAAACTGTAGGCCCTGTTCTTAGGACGTCATGTCCATCCGATGAATGGCAATGACAAACAACAATGGGTTCACCTTACCTAGGGATGTTTGGGTCATATGCATGTCTCCGTATAGATTATCGATCAACAGCAACAGATATCGATAATTAAGCTAAATCACTTGTTGAAGAATTTTGGTATCAGTGCTTTGAGAAAATACAATTTCTTCTAATTTCTCCCTGTAAACATATTTGAACAAAACATAAAGTTTCGAATCACTTTGAATTTATTTATGACCTTTAGGCATATCAGGCTTAACCCGCAGAACACAAGCTGTTTAAGAATTTATAAAGTAGCAACACAGATGTGAATTTTTATTTTCAACATTACAGATTGATTTGGTGATCTCTATATCGATTTTAACAATTTACTTCTTGCAACAATTTCAAACGATATTCATGAGTAGCATATTATTAAATGAAGTACACATATACAAATATTCGAACTAATTTTATCCACAAACTATTTTAATCTTGCTAACAATTTTACTTCTTTTTTCATTCCAGGTGTCTCCCATTTCTCCAGAGTTTTAGAAGATGCGGGGGAAGTTGTTACGCTGAATCAGGTAAGAAATTATTAAAGAGATAGAAAAAAACCAAACAAGTCCAAAAAGCTGTTTTTGGAAGGTGAAAAAACTAGCTTCTAACGTCTTCTTATACCTTTACATATGTTCTGCTTTCATCTTGGAACCTTTCCATTTTCTGAATGAACTACTTCTACCACCAAATAAATAAAGCTAGTCGCAAAGACTAAAAAGCTAGTATATTAAGAAGTGAATTTTTTGACTTATGCGGGTTTTGCTATCAACCCTACAATTATTCTTCTGTAATTCTTCTTCTTCTGAATTTATATGTTATCGTTGCAATAGCTGCGCTGTACGTACAGTCAAGTCACTGTAGTCCGACACTTCGCCAGTCCGACACGGATCTCTCTAATCCGATAAATCTCGGTCCCATATGTGTCGGACTATAGAGATTCTACTGTATTGGAGACAGAACTAAACAAAATATCTTACTCCTAAATGATACATTTATTACAAAAGGATATTTTAAACTTCCATGTTTTCTTCATGATCCGGCAGAAATAACTCCCTATTTTAACCAAGCTGTCTATGCTGTCCCCACCTAGATCTCAGCAACTACAAGTCACGCAGAGATGTATGATACACCGTTGGATTTGTCATGGTCTGAGACAGTGGGAAAAATTGTAATTTTGACTCAAAAAGTTGCAGGTTCTTTTGAATCGATTAGTCTTCTCCTAGATCTCAGTAACTACAAGTGCGACAGAGATGAGCGATACACCGTTAAATTTGCAATAGTCTCAAATCATGGAATAACCTATTACATAAGCTCTAAAGCTGACAGGCCCTTTTCAACAGCTTAGTGTTCTCCACCTGTATGTTTCTTTGTACCCTCTAGATCTCAGTAACTACAAGATACACAGAGATGAATGATACACCGTTGGATTCGTCATAGTCAGAAACTGTGGGGAAAGTTATAATTTTGACTCTAAACGTTGCAGCTCTTTTTGAATCGATTAGTATGATCCATTGGTCTTCTCCTAGATCTCAGTAACTACAAGTGCGACAAAGATGAGCCACACACCGTTGAATTCGCAATGGTCTCAAACCATGGAATAATCTATCACATAAGCTCTAAAACTGGCAGGTCCTTCAACAATCACTTATTATTCTACATCTGTATGTTTCTTTGTCCCCCTATATCTCAGTAACTACAAGTTACATAGAGATGAATGATACACAGTTGCATTCGCCATGGTCTGAAACGGTGCGGAAAATTATCAGTTTGACTCTAAAACTGGCTGGTCGTTTTGAATTGTTTACTATTCTCCATTTGTGCCCCCTACTAGGTATCTGTAACTTCAAGTCCGACAGATATGATCTACACGTTAGATTCGTCATGGTCTGAAACGGTGAAAGAAACTATGAATGTGACTCTAAAACTGGCAGGCTCTTTACAATTGCTTAGTATTCTCCATGTATGCCCTTCTAGATCTCAGTAACTAAAAGTCACACAGAGATGAATTATACACTGTTGGGTTTGTAATGACCTGAGACCGTGGAATAACCTATAACTTTGACCTAAAATTGGCAGGACCTTTCTAGTCGCTAAGTCTCCATTTGCCCTCCTCCTAGATCTCAATAAGTACAAGTACGACAGAGATGACCTATACACCATTGAATTCGTCATGTTCCGAAACGATGAGGAAATCTATGAATATGACTCTAAAAGTGGCAGGTCCTTTTCAGTCGCTTAGTATTCTCCATTTTTGTCCCTTGTAGATCTCAGTAGCTACAAGTGCGACAGAGATGATCTATACAGCACGGATTTGTAATGGCCTGAAACCGTGGAATAACCTATAACTTTGACCCTAAAGTGGTAGGTCCTTTCTAGTCACTTAGTATTCTTCATTTGTACCCCTCCTAGAACTAAGGAACTACAAGTCCGACAGAGATGATCAATACAACATTGGATTCGTCATGGCCTCCAATGGTGAGGAAAACTATGAATGTGACTCTAAAACTGGTAGGACCTTTTCAATCACTTAGTATTCTCCATGTGTGCCCCTACGAGGTTTCAGTAACTACAAGTTTGAAAGAGATAAGCCATACGCCGTTGGAATAATCATGGACACCACCGGTGGGAAAATTTATGACTTTGACTCTAAAATTGGTAGGTCCCGGCATTCGCCTGGACACCATTTGTCCCTACGACTTTAACTCTTTCTTTTGGATACGTTATAAGATAATTTGAATTTATACGCGGGCGGTTTGGTTTTTGTCTACATTTAGTTCTGTCTTAATTAACGCACCAAAATTCAGCTGCAAAAGAATCCCACGTGAATTAATATTTTACACTTACCTTATTATTGCTTAAATTCACCAAACGATTTCTTTTAATCTATTCAATCAAATTAATCCATCTCATCAGCTTATTTAAACAAAATATTTGAATCTTTAAGTTATGGATTTTTTTCACACCTTCATGGTCCTTCAAGTGCTGCTTCTCAGATTACTCTAAAATGTTTGTATCAGTCGCAAACCGAGTTAACCAAAACACTTTAACTCACAAAAATATATCTGGAAATTGTCTTCGTTTCATTACATAAATAATTTCCACACTAAATTTCAAAATACAACACCGTCAATTCAGATAAAGGAAGCATTAAGACTGCTGCCATTCTTCCTCGGCCATTACCACCAAAAGTATGCCGTTAATTCCTCGTTATTCTTCACTTTACCCTCATGGCGCTAGCATCGAACACTGATACCAGTCCACAATTATTTCAAAAGGATCGGTTTCCAACAGAAAAACAGGGCGGTAACCAGAAAAATTTAAATAATCAGTTTTGTAACGAGAAACAAAATACAAACAAGACTCGCTACAAGCACAACTACTGTTATAAATGCAAAAATTATGTACAATGCTATAATTAAGTGAATAAGTATTCTGCCAGGATTTCCAGTTTGGGGTGTGTAAAACAGAGCTGAAACCCGGTCACTTTTGGTCACCCGCCCTGATCTGAACGTAGGTGGTCCAGCGACCGTTTCGAAATTTGACCCAATTGACCCGGTCTTGACGCGAATGATGAGACTGACTCGATAACCCCGACTTGACCCAAATGACCAGACTAACTATGTGATCCGGCGGTTCGATGACCGAATCTTAACCCAATTGACCCAGTGACTTAATCCTCACCCGAAGACCCTGTCTTGACTCGGTTTGACCTGGTCTTGCTGCTGTGACTTGAATTAATCAATATTTTCATTTGGGAAATTCACAAATTCTTTCAGAATAACCTTTTTCCGAGGGTAGAGTTATTTGAACACTTCCGGGAGTATATTTGGTCTTTCCGTGGATATAAAGGTTTATCCACATATTTATACTATTATTAGTAATTTCAGGCGTTGTAGTCTTGGTGGTCTGGATGGTAAAGCACCCGGTCTCGGTCCCATATGAAGGAAACACTGTTCAGACGCCGAAAATTATAAGGAAAGAATTAAAACCCCTGCTTTTCTCATCAGGTCATCGGCGTCACCGGATCAGTCCGTGTCTCTAGCATAGACCCAATGACCGGGAGTTCTGGTCCAAAATTTGACCCGAATGACTCGGTGACCCATTTCAGCTCTGGTGTAAAGCCAAAATTCAGGGGTTAGCAGGGTTTAAATTGAGTTTTCTATTCTATATCAAAGGTATCTATTGATTTATAACCGTAAAAAAATTAAAGCTGGGCGATGCTCGAGTATTGTGGGGGTGGCATCCCCATTGGACGTTTTTCAAGAATCTCTGATGCATTATACACCCACAAACTAAGTTTTGTTTTTGAGTGTACAAAGAAATGGAGAAATCGTTTTTGTTTGCTATTAGACTTCAATGGATAGTTTCGTTCATAGAATATTATCATATTGCTCTCCAGCATTTATCTATGCCCTTGTATATACCTACAGTATGTGTGTATGTATTTGTAGTATATAATAGAATATTCGTTGTACTAATCTAGTTACAGATCATCTTTCTGTTTACAACCCGGCAGATTTAGTTCTTGTTTTGTTCGTCGAAGGCTTTTATCACGTTTTTTTTCTCTCTCCAATCTCAACCCACCATTGGCTCCGAACGAGACCAGAATACATTAATCTCTTCGCGGAGGATGAAAGTTTTAAAACCTTCTGAGATCGCAGCTATATTCCTCGTCCTGTTAAATCAATATAACCAGTTATCCCGAAAGCAAAGAACAAACACACGCGCTGAGGATAATATTGCTGAGATAAAAATACCAGCTAAGCTCTCCGCAATCTGAAACTTCAAGTAGAGCAAATCAAACTAGTCACTGTTCTTTGAAAACCTACATACAGTTAGCATAGCAACCGTTACAGAAGCTTTCGAAGAGACATGCTAATTTTTGTATTCATTAACAATGGTATTAATTCCTGGGACAGTAGTGTTAATTGCGAATGTAACAGCAAAATGAATGGTAACTCAGTTATTTGCAGTGTTATCATCCTAGCTGTAGCCAAATTGCAAGTTATTAACCCTTCCTGGACCAAACGTGGCACAAAATTACGTGCTTGTTTTGTGATACTCGATAATCCTTTAAGCGAGTAACATGAAAATAAGGCGAATTGTTATTTCAGATATGTACAATCTCATAAAGCATAAATCATTAAATTAATTATCTTCATTTTCTTGCTTGAAATCGTATTTTAATGTGGGTACAAAGTGCCACACTTGGTCCAACGTGATGCATAACAGATTTTTAAAACTATTTTTAGTTCCGTTTACCATAGTTGGCACTACTGATATATTTATAAGTAATCACATCTACTATTTGAACATTACTATTGTTATGATTAGTCAGATTGTGTTGAATAAATTATCAAGAACAACAATCAGGCACAGCAAGGGTAATAACACTCTATGTGGTGGTCATAGCAAAATGATGAAAAATGTAACGTTTCTCAGTTTGAGGACGCAGGCTAAAGTTGCATTCCATAAGCACTGTAAGGTGTTAGAAATGAAGCTAGTGCTAAAACAAATGTTTTTTTTTATATCCTCCTGCGTTGTAATATCTTGATTATACAGCACATCTGTATTAAGTGCAGAAGAGATTTTAAAATCTATTTTTGTACTTTTGTAAGAGATATTGAGAATAACTACAAGTGTTAATGCAAAAGAGACTTTCAAATAAATTTAAATAGTTCAATCTGCCCTTTAAACTATTCTCAAAATGCTGTCAGTTCAAAAGCATTTATGTAATGTAAGCAAAAATACAGTGGTAGATAGCTCCACCCTTGGTCCAACACGGAACGGATCATACCTTGGACCTGCTTAGGGTTAAAAGAAATACTGACCGGGTTTCCTCGAATCTCGAAAAGAGTTATTTGTTATAACACCTTAACAATTCACAAGGATCAATTTCTTCATACAAGGTGTGACAATTGAATCCCAGAATGGCCCTGTGAAAACATCATTTGCCTACCTGTGCACACAGTTAAAACCGATTTCTTAAAATTCAAAGAAAAGTTCATAGCTGTGCATTGAGAAACAATTTTCTTAGAAATGAGACATTAGCATTCTCATTTAATTTAAAACGAGAGCATACGGTTTTGAAAATAAGATCAGTAATCTTGTTTCCGAAGCGGCATGTTTTCATGTTCCATTAAATGAGAACCCTGATATCTCATTCTAAGAAAATTCTTTCTCCGTGCACAGATAAGAACTTTTTACTAAGTTTTCAGAAACCGTTCTTTACTGTGCACTAACGCCTGATGTCTTCTTCGAATTACTCTGCTTGTGAAGCTATGCACTTCTAAGAAGATTGAGCTCTACAATGTAATGAAATCTTTGCTTCTTCAGATATTTTTATTTTGGAAATAGCGAAGGCCGAAGATTCATTTACTTCAAGCAATAGATAAGGTTAGTCAGGATTTATGACACACTGTGGCTTTGTCCAAAAACCACGAAATAAGTACTAATCGATCAGACGATCAAATCAGTTTAGACGAACCGTCAAGTTTTATTCTTCGTGAATTGAATGCGACCGTACAAGTACTCTACGTGAGATTTGTTTGTAATATTTCTTGCCTTTGAAATTCTAAGAACGGTCGCATTACAGCGGATATATGGTGTCGAGTGGTGAATGTAGTGTTTGTATTAGAAACCAGTAGGTTTCACCAATGATGGCATATTGTAGGTTTCATTCACTGTTTTCGAACACAGATCATCTCCTGATTATGCCATCTCATGATATTATTTCTGTAGCAGTGTTTAGTTAATATTTTGTGAATACAAATAGGCTTTTCCGGTTGTAACATATTATAGGTTTCGTCCCCTCTTTTAAACACAGAGATAAGCCTAGGAAACTTGATGATCATATTTCTGTAGCAATATTTAGTTAATACTTTGTTAGAAAGCTCACTGAAGGAGTCATCTTTGTGCAGTGCTGTGCAAAGACGGCCTTCTTTGCACACATTAGAAACAGATTTAATCCTGTCATGAACATACTTGATAAATAAAACGTTACTCTCGCGCTCTAAAGATGGGATATCAACGTAGTAAATAATACCTTTGATGCCTAGCTATATCTGTTTATTTAGTTCTCATTTCGCAAAATGTTCTTAAAGGGGCAATCTTTGATCAGATGACTATACTGCTCATCACTTATTAAATTTCTAGTAACTTGTTCAGACAGGTGGATTGACCCAAAAAGAAAGAAAAATGCTAGTTGGAGATAGTTTTTGCTTTCTGCTGGCAAGAAGAGGAGAAAAACTAGCAAACAAGGCTCTATTGAGCGATAGGGCATGAAGCTGAGCACGTCTTGGAAAACATACATAGGGATTAGTAATGAGATCATGAAGACTGACGAAATAAGACCAACACATAAAATAGTGGGACTTGAGTAG
>JAGDQP010064626.1:1130-11543 GCA_022664845.1 Lepisma saccharinum | reverse complement strand
TCATTTAAATATACATTGACTTGACTGAACATAAAATGAACGAACTTACTTACTGGTGCTACAACATTAGTTTTCACTGCTGGTTCATCGCCTTGTGCTGGTTTATATACTTCTAAGTTATCACTATTACTTTTTGTTATTTTACAACGTACATACAAATACAAGTATGCATGATGAATATAATTTCCAACATCCCTCGGAATCACAAATTCAATGGGATTCTCTGAAGTAAGTGTAGAAAAAGGATGATAATCTTGCATACGAGAAGACTCAATAGCAGTTTGAGTCATGGTTACATGTAAATAAAATTCATTAGTACAGCACTCTTTACTTGATGGTGAAAGGAAAGAAATTTTATCCACTAACTAAAATTATTCCTTTCAGGATAAGACTTTGTCTTCTTCTTTTTCTTCTTTCTTTTCTTAATAATTGGTGGTCCAATACGTTTACGAACAAGAAGAGTTTTTATTTTACGCGCCCGTCGGCTACCACTGCCACTAAGCAACTGATTAATTTTATTTTCCGCTTTTGTTCTTAAAGACGACCCCGCCTGATGAACTCTACTTGTAACTGATTCTTTAAATAGATGATTTTCTAATACATCTCCTGCAACTTGCATTTCTGCTCGTAATGCTTTTCGGCCAACTGCTTTAGCTCCTTGTTTAATAAGTGGCATAGCAAATCGAAAGAGACCTGAAAATAATCCTCCTAATGCATGTCCAAGTTGATAAACTGGTCCAGCAAAACAAGGGATGCCTCTACCATGAAGTGGAACTTTCATTTTGATGAGTGTTGTTGAAAGTGAAGTGTTACGGTCAATGTCCCAGATGCGAATGAGATATTTCGTCCTGCATAGTCCTTTAATAGTATTTCAATTGTGTCAAACGAAAGTTTACTTAAAGGAAAATAATGTATATTCTGCAATGTTATTGCTTGTACTTTACCATGATTTGTACCACTCATGGCCACAATACGTAGTAACGGAGCTTTTGTATCATCTACAAAAGATATACTTGGTGAAGATACCCAATGTCAATATAAGGCTGTTTTTGAGCTTGTTTTGATTTTAATAGATTAATACCAGGTTCGAAACCTAATTTTAAAGCAAGTATGGGTGAAAGATAAAGTTACTTAATGTTTTTATTATATTTAAAAGTAACAGTATTTGAAAAATCAAAGTGAATTGAGGTTGGACTGATTTTATTCATAACCTCGATCAATGGTGGTATAGAAGAATAACATCCTGACGATATTTTATATTTTACATTATCCCATCTTTTATAAGATGAATACGATGATTCAATATATTTAAAAAATGTTACGGATGATTATTGCTAAATGTATTTGTACTAGCATTCGATCTAAGTGTAATGTAAAAATCATCTGTACTTTATGAAATCATTTCTTTCGCTTAAAGTGAAGTGTAATGTTCGAAGTTCCAAATTGAAATGGTAAGTTTTCTTCCTCTTCATCTTCTAAGTCCACATGAAGAGCATCAAAATATTTATTTTCTATTTTAACATAGTGTGGGCAGTCAAATACAAAAGAATGCATTTTACGATAATGATATTCATAGATACTATTTTACGAAGGAGTTCACCAAGGATAGTTTTTTAAAAAAATTTCAAGACAAACATTAATTTCAGTAGGAATATCATAATCGAGGTTACAATGAAATGGTGCACTAACATTGATAAACATAGGTTTTCGTTTTTCTGATTTCGGTTCAAAATGTATCCCAGCTATTAATTTATGTTGATTATTTGAGAATCCTAACAGATTTTGTAAACAACTAGTCATTCCCACGACATACTGTTTTCTGTGATCTCGTTTATATTTCATGAGAAGTTGATTTTTATCTTTATTATAGTAAAATGAAAAAATATTATCTTTTTCAGTAATATCAGCATGATCTTCCAATAGAATATTTTCAATTATAATGGAAGTAACATCACTTACCGCATGATTTTTGTTATCAATACTAATTTGTAATACTAGATCAAGTTGTAAGTCTTCAAAAAGAGACTTTCCTTGATTTGGTTTAGTATGCTTTGTAATGAGAGGGAGTGATGAAATAATATGTGAAATTGAATCATAATATCCAGGATAAAAATTTACTACATAACGCATTTTACTTTTAACATTAATTTGAACAACTAATTGTACTTCTTTTCGAATATTATAAAAACTCCATGGTATGCAAACACTACTTAACCCTACCACCCAATTTCCCTGTAAATGAATGGGTGTACATAATTTTGTGGTATAAGATGAAGTCTTATTTTCAAAAATATTATTACTCATATTTGATGGTAATTTGAGGTAAAATTCATCTTGTTGCTCAGAAGACATCATCATGTTGACTGAACAGATTTTTGTTTAAACCATGAATTGATACTAGGCCAATACCCTAACCATTTCACATATATCCAACCCTTTTTACGTTTTAATAGATTTTCATTTTTTTTTATTTTTCACACAACCATCTCTTGCAACTCTTGTGTGTAAAAAATTCCTCTGATGGGGTCTCTATTCCAATCTTTAATTTTGTATGTTAGTGGTGTACTTTGAATACAGCGATCTACAATAAATATTTCTCGAGAACATTTTGGAAAATATCCCTTTTCTAACTTGTGTTTATATTTCCTAATACGAACATAATCACCCTTTTGAAATTTACATTTGCTTTGAACATGTTTTCGTTTTCCATATAATGTTCGCCATACTTAATTTGTATTTTCTTCATTAACATTTATAGGAGCAGTTTTAATTGTGGAATGTACTGTATGATTGTAACTATGTACAAGATCGTGAAGAACACTAATGCATCGATAAGTGTTTTCAGAAGTAAAGTACTTGTAATTTTTTCTTTTAAAGTTCGAATAAAAGTTTTTACGATTGTATCCTTCATTTCAGAATATACACTATAGGATTAATATGATACTTTTCGAAGACACGTTTTATATATTAATCATAATATTCCGTTAATAAATCAATTTGACAATCTAGTAGAGGCGTACGAGACCTACTTAAAATAGTTTCAATTGCTCTAGTCATGACTGGAACTGATTTATTTCTTACTATAATACAAGTTGCAAATCTACTAAATGGATCAACAGAACATAAAATATATTTAAAGCCATCATTATATGTTTCTACGTTTTCATACCTGCTAAATCCATTTGCAATAATTAATTTGGACGGCTTACATGATATTGTTTTCGTTGAAAAGTTTTACGAACAGGGTCATGTAAAGTATATATGTCTTGTGAACTAAACAGTTTTTAATTTTCTGTCTTTGTAAACCTGTCTTTCATTATAACTTATAAATACTTCCGAGAGATGTTGGATATGAATATGTGTAATACAACTTTGATAGTGAAATACTTCAAACTTATAGTGTTTACAATTTTTAAAAATATTTTTAACATTATTATTATTATTACGTATACTTATTTTTCTTTCGAGAAATAATATTTTTCGTGTCCTGCTTCTTTTTATAAATGAAAGGAACAATACTACTAACAGCACCAGCACCAAATTGAAAGTAGATTAATTCATTAGGAACATTAATATCACGAAGAAGTGAGTTAAAGACATGAAGACCTACAGGATGTTTTACGAACCTTTTCGAATAACGTTATGTATAAGAGTAAATTATTATCAATGCTTACTGCAACACTCTGATCCCAACTGATACGATTTGAACTGAGCAATAGATTCAATAATTGCCATGTTTTTCTCACCAATGTTTTTGGCATTGATTCTAAAATTAATAAAAATAAAGGTAGTAATTTAGTACTACTTACTTCCTGATCAAAAAGGGTTATTGCGATAGGGTTTTGAGCTGAGGGAGTATGTTCTAAATGTCGAGCATGTAGTGCTTGTTGATATAATTTCCATTTTTGTTCAATTGAAAGATCAGTACGATTTAAAGTATCAGACATTTCTTGATCTAAACGTTCTTGATGAGAAACGCTGGATTTCATTGAAGAAACAAGTTGAATGGAAACATCTTCAGGTATGAGTATCATTTTTTTTGAAATTGTGAGTGAGGCATGTTAACTTCTAAATAAACTTCCAGTCACAGCACTTAAAATAGATCCTACTAATAACGGTAATAATGCTCCACCCTTGTGCATTAATAGTTAACATTTACTTTTTATACTTGAACGCTTAAGATAGAGAGGGTACGTAACGTCTTTTTGTGACGACGTAGTCTCTGTTTCTGATGATGAGAGAGTTTTATGTTACCCTTTAAAAGGTTTTTACCAAGTTGAGTAACAGTTCGTATTAAGTTCCCAGATGCATGTTGAAGTAATATTTTACGCTTTTTTCCCTTATACTTGCAAACAACACGGAGCTCATTGTAATGATGTTTTAAGTTTAAATCCTAATAACAACTAAAGAGAAATTGAGGTATTCGCATGCTTCTCATGTGTGTACACATACATAGTTTCACCTGGATTTTTTTCTAATTCGCAAAGCATCGTGGATTTTTTCTGTTCAAAGTATATATGAATGTGGTTTAGTACTAGTTCTTTCTAAAACCTCTACAACACCCTTACTGTGATGAGGCATAATTTGACGTGCTAAATACTGAATTTATCTCGTGAATTATTAAAAATTACGATATAATGACTATTAAAATAAATCTTTCGAGAATGTTTACCTTTAGGAAAGACGTTTTGACCTACAAACATAACAGATAAGTTTTTATGATGAGCATATTTCGTAAACAAATTACTCATTTCTCCATTTATTTCATTCATTAAATCGACTAAAATAATTAAAGAGTTGGAATCAATTTTAAAATTATTCATATTTGGTATTCCTTTAAGAAAACGAATATTAGTAAGGGATGTTGGAAGATTTGGTACTACCGCACAATAGCACCAAACAATTTGTTTGAACAGGTACTGAACATTTTATCCCTATATTGTAACAATTTTCTAACATAATTAGTTTTCCCCGAAAGAGATGGTCCGCTGATCATCGTTGTACAAAGGGTGTTGTAAGGGCAACATCTTGTTACGAAATGAAACAATTATTTGAAAACATTTCTTATTATATCGTCCTGAGGGATCAGACATACACCCACACAGTTACAAGAAAAGAGGAGTCAACCATGACGTTTTCTGTCACTTAAAACCGTAAGATAATGTGTCAAAGTCATCCTTGTCAGTTATATCCTTTACTTTTCTTTTATTGTTTACTATTTTATGTGTCTTATGTTCAGGTCTGCTTACAATTTTGTACTGAGGTAACCTGATCCTATTTGGGTTACTTACAATTTTCTTTTCATATTTTCCCTTAACTAAATTATAAAAATGATCAAAATCAATAACTTTTCGAGCCCGTTCATTTAAAGTAATACTCCTAATCTTAGAAGTATGCCTAAACTTTTCCTAATCTTCCCTAATTCTTTTTCCTTAAAAGTATATGTTTTGGCCCCAACCCCACGAATTTTCGAATCTCCCACCCCACTTTGGTATCATCAGTTAATTTAACCAAATAGTTCCCAGTAGGTAACCTAAGTGGTTGATTCCTTTTTTGCGCAGACATGGAGTCAATGTCACCATATAGTAAAAATTCAATTCCAACAGCGTCCATTAATTCATATAGGTTAAGTTTGGCCCAAGATGATATAGAATCAGCTAAAATGGGATTAGAGAAGGGATAAGGTCTGTTTACATTTTGAGAGTATTTATATGTTACTACAAATTTACTTTGCCCAATAGGAACAACGGATTGAAGTTGTAAATGTGGCGCTCTAGTGATTTCTAAAAATGAGTGAGCATCAGATACAATCCTGGTATGAGGTAAATCTGTTCTCTGCCCCCACTTTCCAAACAGAGAATTTGAAAAGAAATTGGCGATATACCTTAGGCCATGATTATAACTAGTGTTATCACACTCGAGCGTTATTCCTTCATGTTCAGCATAATTTCGAATGTAAGACTGTTTTTCCTACTCAGTCTTACATTAAGAGGCAAAGCCAGTAGTTTCCTGCTTCATTTTCAGGAAATTATTTACATAGTCCTTGAAAACTCCCTCAGTCATTTTAAACTCCCGAATTTCATACGTTTTAATCACTTTATAACCCTTTTTAATAGCTATATGTAATTCGGGTGTGCATTCATGTCCCGATGAAGCTCCCTTGTTCCTCATCATGAATACATTCCCCTTTCTCTATTGCTTCCATACAAAGCCTACAAAGTCCAAACACCAGACGTTTGTTTGCATTCTATGGAAGGATCGGAATGTCTAAATTCTGTGGAGCTAAAACCTTACATAATACAACACCATGAATATCCTCTGACTTCGGGATATCTTTTCCTCTGTCAATAATATTCTTCCCAGTAGGAAGAGGCTTCCTCGACATTACCCATGGATAGAGAGAAGTAACATCTAAGTAACGGATGTACTCATCATCTTTGCATTCATACAATGCACGAAAACATTCAGTTCGCCTTCCCTTAAAACTTTCCTTAGGAATAGGAAACCCTTCAATTTTCCCATATCGTGTTTTAATGAAATTCTGAATTGTGAGGTGACTTGCTCATTCCATTAACATTCCCAGATTTCAATAACTTTTAAAACACATTTTTCTAAATATTGTTTTCGAATCTTCGTTGCCTCATACCTGTTTTGCAACGTCACTCGTTGTTCGTCGTCCAAAGAATAATGACGTAGCTGTTGAATACAGGTATGAGAATGCCATTTGCATCCATAGTACTCATAAGCTGTACTATTTTTCTCGTCATAACCATGCAATTTATGTCTACCAAATGTTACGCCCCCATTAGCAACGGTTTGATACTAACATTTGAGTCAGGAGACTCCAAATATTCAGCCCCTGTAAAGACTTTTTCCTAAAATGATTACCGTATTGGAACCCCATTGGAGGAATGACGGGATGGTATTCTCTGGTAGAATAAAGAAATGAAATATTGCATTGCACAGGATGCAATAGTACAGGTCTCGAGAAAACATTGAATACCACGTGGTTTCTTTTCAATAAGATTCGAAAACTTAATCACAGCTTGTGTGAGAATGAATACATCTTGTAATACTTTTCTTTCTGCATGTTGAACGTCGAATCTTTCAATGTATCATACCACTCTCGAAGAAGCTCTCCTTCTACCTTGGATTTGGAATCCAGGTCATAAAAATTAATTTTAGGCCATGCTCCTAAGTGATCCTCGTTACCTATCGTATTGAATAAAAAGGAGAAGTCATCCTTCTTAAGTCCTTGTAAACCCATGGTTTTCGGTAATTATGATAACATTTCCCCTAAAAATAAAACACTGTCCTTAAAAGAAATACTCCCGACCGATAATTGTATAATCTTTTGTCTTTGTGTAATAATATTAGGAGAAAATGTTATTTTAAATAAGATCCTACTAGTAAAGTATCAAAACGAGAACTGTTATGTGCGATTCCCACTACTCTCTCGAACTCTGGACCTTGATTCAGGACGTGGATGATAAATACTTGCATACTCCACTTCTTATCCTTACATTCGTGACACCGGTGAGAATTACAAATTAAATTTGCACGATGCTCACTTTGTCCCTTTTCATTCTTTTCTGGTAATTGAGTTTCTACATAGAAAACAACGTGCAAGAAGTTTTTAATTACCTTCTTCTGTAACTTCTTAACGAAGCAGGAGTGTGTCGGTTCAACATGCGCCAGACATATATTACAATAATATTCCCCACAGACATGTTCAGATTATCTACGACGAGAATTTATTTTAACTCCGCACTTTGCTCAATGCTTGATGTAATAACATATGGGCCTACCATTCTTTTCCATACTATGAGTGCGATAGCATGAAAGAGTAGGAAATGTTCGAAAGCAATCATTACATATAATATTACTCTCTTCTTCATCATCATCCCTAATAATGTGTCTCTTCTCACACATTTCCCATTAATATTCACACCTGTGGTCAATACGATTATGATAGGGGTAAGGCAATCAGCAAATACACCTCTTTACTCAGAAAGGATCTTATACAGGAAATGACTACGTAGTGGTGGTCTTCATGAAAGAGGAATTGTTTTTTTTAAATAGCACTCTGCCATCTATACCATATAGTAGGATCCTTTGTCAATGGAGTACATACATAAACAATAATTTGGTAATTATCCCCAAAATGAGCTTGGAACTTGTCCAACTCCTCAATACTCCCTCAATTTTCCCCTTTCAAGTCAAAACCTGCAGCTTCCCATAGGTCATTTCAATTCTTAATCCAAGCTATTGGTGTGTTACGGATATACTATGCTCTATTCTGTGACTGTTTCGCCTGTGGTGGTACTCTAATTCGAGTCAGACAAAGAGCGCGCGGGGGGGAAATCATATTCCCCGTCGCCAGGGAACCTCGGAACGGGAATAATATGCTTTTCCAAGAACTCCTCCATCGGGAGATACTTTTTCTTATCACTCGCTCGACCCGGTCCACGTATCGGGTCCGTAATATGACATTTGATCGTCATTCTTTCACCAAGGAGAAATACTTCGTTCGAATTCAAAATATTTTCCGAAGTGGTAAGACTATGATCAACTGTCATATACGGACGTTTTCTCCAAGGAATATAAGCGGGGCGCCCGAGGGTAACGTTCGAACTGTCTATGGAGAACCCAATGTAACTATTTTTGGTCCACATCTGATAATATTTGTTCGAACGAGAAAGTGAGCAGGGCCTCAACATACTGCTCAAGGTTTAAATTTCGACCCAGCTCTCGATCACGTATGGAAACCTCTACACCACGTAGAGGCAATCTAGTATATTCTCGATTACGGCGGGATATCATTTCAAACATATTTCTCCCCGTTCCATATTCACCCATTGACTTGCATCTTCCCTTTCTAATTCTGCAATATCCTTAAAAATATCCCCGTCCCCATCAAAAAGATAAAAAATGTCGTTACACACTTCCTCCCGCTTCTGCGATGTTTCTAAAATATTATGTTGTTGAGAATCCCTATCCACTCTCACAGCGTTGATATTTTCTCCCTTCAATATTTCCCTATCAACTCTGTGAAAGTTTGCATGGCTGGTACTAGGAATAGCAGGAGAAAACGAAGTACTTGGTAAATGAGTAGGAGAATTAGTAGGGAGTGGATATTTAGAAGTAGGGAGAAGAGGTTCATCCGAATATGTAGTGCGGATAGAAGCAGGTACTGGTGGTGGTGGTATGAGTGCCGAGGAAGAGGATATCGTAGGAGAACAGATTCCAATAGTGGTACAATAAACGTTATAATTCGGAAGAACACATGTAATTGTGTTTGCTAATGAGGTGGTGGTTGTAGTGCAAACACTAGTACAACTTACAATTGAAGTAGATTGGTTGGTAGCATTATCTATATTACAAGCTACACTGAATGGGAAAGGAGGAGATACCTCCTGCGAGGAATGATGGTCAGAGATTCATCTTCGTCAGACGAACATAAATCTCTGAATCACCACTCTCCACATGAGGTAGTAAGCCTAAGAGCGTAGATACTACAGGCTCAACTACTCTTCCTTCTTTTTCATCCACTGGATCTACTAAGATGTAATAATGCTGCCAGCCTAATCTCATAATTTCATCTTTACTGAAAAATCCAACATAACTAAATTAACAATATCTTCCTTGCTCTCATACACAGCCAAAATGCCTCTACACATGTTTTCATCCTCCTTGGATTGCTCACAAAGCTTCTCGATGAAAGCAAACAGATTGAATATACTAGGATACCAGCAATTGACTGAGTAATTACATATCTGTTTCCAGGTGTTTAGCATTCTTTCCTTGTCTCCATACCCACTTCAACTTCACGTGTCAAAAGAACATCAACTGCATTCAACAATCCACTCATATTGCTGAAATTATAAAAACAATACATTAGTATTATTATCCTTTTACCAAAGACATTAGAAATAAATGAAAACATACTGTTGAATTGAAATGAATGCTTACTAAAATTAGCTTTAACAATGATATTACAATAAACGATATTCAAATGAAATCTTAATAAAAAACAATGTTCAATTCAAATTCAACTTCAGAAAAATAATGGATGAAAACTCTACAATTTACTTTAAAAAACATCAGTTTTATATAACAACAATATTAGATGAGAACAACATTCAAGTATAAAAAACGACATTAATCGATCATTCTCTTGTAAAATTTAAGATGAAACAACATTCATTGATAAAAATCCTACCTGAAAGAACATTACCTTATATATTTAACACATAGGATAGCATATAATACAACCTTGACCGAAAAATTCCGCATAATACATCGGTAGACTAACATTGCAAATTTCGACTTAGAAAAGATGATGAACACACCTATAATAGACTCCATAGACGTCTACTCTCGTCTCATTTGCTCTTTTAGTCTGAATTTGTG